>SEYY01001080.1:0-15000 GCA_009176605.1 Armadillidium nasatum | reverse complement strand
TATATATATATATATATATATATATATATATATATATATATATATATATATATATATATATATAAAAGGCACTTAATGATTTTTCAAGGTGAGCAAAGTCATATTGGAAAAAGGATGGAGATGTCTTGATTGTACCGTTTGTGAAGGTTGTGGAGAAAGGAATGATGAAAGTCGTCTAGTTCTTTGCGATGATTGTGATATTTCTTGCCATATTTATTGCATGACCCCACCTTTAGATCAGGTACCACCTGGGATTTGGAAATGTAAATGGTTAGTAGTTATATATATATATATGTATATATATATATATATATATATATATATATATATATATATAATATATATATATATATATATATATATATTATATATATATATATATATATATATATATATATAAGAGATGAAGTGATACCAAAATTTTAACTGATACTGATACAAATACTTTTAAAACCTAAAACCACCTGATACCAATACTTCTAATTATATCGGTACCAATTTTTTTTTTACTGAACTCATTGAAGGTTGAAACAAGATTGAAAATATTCAGTGATCAAAAAATTTAGGTTTTCTACTATCTGTAGTACCTAGTTTTGTAGTCACATTGCTATACAAAACTGTTGATAATTAAGTGATATAGGGTTGGTGCTACCAAGACTTTACTTCTGACTCTCCCTGGGGCATGGTAAATTTTCTTACATTAATTTCTCCAACATTACAATACAATTTACATTTGTTGAACACCACCTCTTCGTTTAGACCTAACCTCTTATTCTTGACAAAAACTCAGGTGGTTGAGCAATCTGATAGCAAACCCTTTTCTGTTTTCTCTTACTGTTTCTATCTTCCAGTTTTAGCTAAAGGAGGTTGTTATGCATTTATACACTACGAATTTGTTTTCTCTTGTGTCTTTAATCTGAAGTCTTCTGAATTTTCCTCCTTATGGCTAAAGCTTTCTTGCCATTCTCTAAATTCATTTGTTCTGTTTATTAATCTCTTAATTTACTGACTATCTAAACTCCAAAACAGAACATATTCTCTCTTCTCCTTTCTCAGAAATTATCATAATTGGGTGATTTCAATGTTCACTGCCTCCAATGTCTTTCTTCGAGTTATCTTAATACAGCCAGTGAACGTAAATTTCAATTCTCCATCCAAAATGACCTTGAGTAGTGGGTGCAGCTCCTTACTAGAAACCCCGATGTTCTTTGAGATAACCCCAACATTCTAAACTTTTTAAAGCTGCTAATCCTTCTCCTTATACTGTCAAACTTTCACTTTCTTATCTCTGTATCCTCTTCTATCTTTTCAAGTCTTCCTCAAGAAAGACTACCGCATATTTTGAGGAAACATTTTGTAACATTTCGGTTCCAAAACAGATTGGACTTTCGGTTGTATTTCTTTGATTTCCTGTGGAATGATTATTGCTTCCATGGGAGAGGTCCCTATGCTTGTTCAGAGCTCGTTACCTAGGTAATTCACTGTGACATGGAGACTAGATTCTGTAATCTTTCCTTTCTGCTAAACTTTACAAACCTTGGTTTAACTCTGCTTATTTTCATGCTATTTTCCTCAGGGATGCTACCTTCAGGATTTACTGTTGTTTTTACACTTCAGAAAATCGTGTAATTTTTATTTCATCCTGAAATCATGCAAAATCTGATCTTGTTCTTTGTAATACCAAAAACTCATGTCTCAATACAAAATGCAAGAATTTTTCTGGATTCTCTTCCTTACTCTCATTCAGGCAATTTGCAAAAAATATCAACTCAAACTTTGCTTCTTCCTCTTTCCCTCCACTAGTATTTTCTTTTAGTACAATTGCCGTTTTACCTTCTTCGAAAACTAAACTTTTTGCTCCAGACTTTTGCCACTAATTCAATTTTTTAGGTAGATGATTTTGGAGCTATACCTCCATCTACAACCTACTACCCAAAACTTTTATGTCTATAATTGTAATTTCTCTAAAGAAGTCAATTTCTGCTCTCTCTTAGCTTTACACTAAGAAAGCGTAAGGTATTTAAGGTATCCCTTCTGTGGATTCTCAAAATTTGTGCTTTTTAGTCTGCACCTTGCTTTGCCAAAATATTTCATCTCTGACTTTCTACTTCAACCCTCCCTCCTTGCTGGAAACTTGCTCACATTCAGCATGTGCCGAAAAAGAGGGACCTCTTCAACCCTTTACCTACCATTCCATTTCTTCAACCCCCATTCTTTCTAAATATTTCTTGTTAAGAGTTGGAAAGATCTTAAATCTCTAATCTTATATCTGATTTCCAGAATGTCTTAAGTAAAAAAAATGCTACTGGTTATTTTCTTTCCCTACTCTCTGACTTTTGGTCTTCCTCTCTTTGACATTTCAGTAAATCTTTTGGTGTCACGCTACACTAGACATATTGAAAGCTTCCAATAGAGTGTTACCCAAATCTTTGATTTTTAAACTTCCCTCTTTCTAAATTTATCCTTTGATTTTCTTCCTTGTTATTCTATAGCAGCTGTTGAAGACTGCCACAATTCTTCCTTTAAATCTGTTATTATTGGTGCTTCTCATAGATATGTCCGAACTCCAACTTTTTTTTTTCTTTTGTTGTTTTCATTAAAGACCATCTCTTAATTACTTAATCACGTATCCACTCCTATACTAATGACTCCACCTTTCATTACTCCTTCCAGTTTGAAAGACGTCACTCCCAACAGCAGTTAATTGATGCAAGAATGGTGCCCTTAGAGTAACTGACCTCTGATATTTCTCATATTTCAATCTGGGGCAGAGAAAATAGTTGTTTTCAATGTCTCAAAAATTCAGATCCTCCATCTCTCTACTCGACACAACCTTCCACACAACTATGACATCTTCGAAACACTGAATTTAAACCTTCATCCATCCTTAATTTTTTTTGGTGTTTCTTTTTTTATTATCTTTCTTAGAAGGAACACATTACTTGTCTTTCTAAACCAGATTCCAAGAGGTTGGGTGTTCTGAGGCACCTTTGTACTTTTTTTCACACCACCCAATTAGGCACCCAATTGTAATTTTTCACACCACCCAATTAGGCGGCACCTTTGTAATTTTTTCACACTACCCAATTAGGCACCTTTGCAATTTTTTCACACTGCCCAATTTGCTTGCTCTTTATAGAATTGTTGTTTACCCTTGTATGGAGTATCACTCACACATTCCCTCTATCGGTATCTATCCTTCTCTGTGATCTTCTCTCTAATTTCCTTTCCGGTCGTTATATAGCAGCTGTTGTAGACGGCCACCGTTCTTCATTTAAATCTATTAATAGTGGTGTTCCTCAGGGTTCTGTCCTATCTCCAACACTTTTTCTGCTTTTCATTAATGACCTTTCTATTACTTCATCTCATATCCACTCCTATGCTGATGACTCCACCCTTTATTACTCCTCCAGTTTGAAAAATGCCCCACCCAACAGCAGTTGATAAACTCGAGAAGGGTAGTCTTGGAGCAACTAACCTCTGATCTTTCACTTATTTCAAATTGGGGCAGAGAAAACATGGTTGTTTTCAATGCCTCAAAAACTCAATTCCTCCATCTCCACTTGACACAATCTTCCACACAACTCGATATCTTCTTCAAAAACACATAACTCAAACCTTTGTCTGTTCTTAATATTCTTGTCGTATCACTTTCTTGTTATCTTTCTTGGAAAGATCATATTACTTCTGTTTCTAAACAAGCTTCTAAGAAGTTCTGAGGCGGCTTCAGAATTACTTCATGCCACCAAAGTTGCTTGTCTCTATAAGGGTGTTATTTGCCCCTGTACGGAGTATGCTTCGTACATCTGGGGTGGTTCCACTCATACAGCTCTCCTTGAGAAGGTGGAGTCTAGGGCTTTTCGTCTCATCAACTCTCTAGCTCTTACTAACTCTCTAATCTCTTTGAACTCTTCGAATTGTTGCGTCACTCTCTCTTTACTATCGCTATTACAATGGACACTGCTCTTCTGAACACTCTTATTGTATACCTCTATTGAGAAGAGCTCGTGCGACACGCCTTTCTACACAGTCTCATCCTTTCTCTGTCCAACTCTCCGATCCCAGACTTAACTGGTATGCTCAATCTTACGTATATTCTACTGGTAAAATCTGGAACACACTCCCTTTATCTGTTTTCCCAACTTCCTTGGACTTGCATACTTTCAAACTCCGTGTATCCTGGACATGTCGGCCACCATCGACCAGGATAGATTTCCCCCAACTCCGGTGGAATTTGTTAAGCCTCCAGTCCTTTGCCCACTGGAGGATATATATATATATATATATATATATATATATATATATATATATATATATATATATATATATATATATATATATATATATATATATATATATATATATATATATATATATATATATATATTACTATGTTATTTAACAGTATTAAATAAATTACTTAATGCGCCTGTTTTATAGGTGTGCTGTATGTCAATACTGTGGCGCATCAGATCCTGGTAAAAATTCAATGTGGCAGCAAAGTTACAGTATGTGCGGACCTTGCTACTCAATGACAAAATGCCCCGTTTGTGATGAGCCGTATGCAGATGCTGAACTTATAATTCAGTGTTCAAGTTGTGATCGATGGTTGCATGCTTCTGATGACATGATTCTTACTGAGGATGATGCAGAAAGGTAAGAAATTTCCTGATATATATATACATATATATATATATATATATATATATATATATATATATATATATATATATATATATATATATATATATATATATATATATATATATATATATATATATATATATATATATAGACTGGATTGACTCTATCTCTGGAGCCCTGTAACTTTGGAGTTGACTCTGAGGGTCAGAGCCTTAGTGTGGAGTTGGTTATATATTTATTATTTTTTTTTTTAGCTCTAAGGAGCCAGAACACTTAAGCTCTGTGCCATTTGCAAGATTATTGTAACTACTTCAAAACTCTGTAACGTCCAATTAGCCAATAAATGAACGTTAAAATTAGCAAAATCTGAAAATATAAAATGCAGATAATCATGAACTTTCTCTCTGCAATTTCCTTTATTTACTGTCATGGTGTAAAGGTAACACTCTGCCTTACCAAGTTAAGAGTCAGGGTTTGAATCCCCATAACAGACTTTATATATTTACTCAACCTCTTAGAAACTTGTTTAGAAGGAGAAGTAATGTGATCTTTCTAAAAAAGATCATGAGAAAAGAATTGGTCGAAAATATTAAGAACAGATAAAGGTTTGAGTTGTGTGTTCTCGATGAAGACATCAAACTATGGAAAATTGTGGAGAGATGGAGGAACTGAGTTTTTGAGGCATTGAAAGCAACCATGTTTTCTGTGTCCCAATTTGAAATATGTGAAAGATCAGACGTTAGTTGCTCCAAGGCTACCCATTCTCTAGTCTATCAACTGCTGTTGGGATAGGGACATCTTTCAAACTGGAAGGAGTAATGAAGGATGGAGTCACCAGCTTAGGAGTCGATAGGATAAGAGATATAGAGAGAAGGTCATTAATGAAAAGCAGAAAAAGGCTTGGAGATAGGAGAGAACACTGAGGAGCACCACTATTAATATTTAAAGAAAGAACAGCAACTGCTATAGATCGGATGGAAAGGAAATTAAGCAGAAGATCACAGAGAGAAGGATAGATACCGAAAGAGGGAAGTTTAGAAATCAAAGCTTTATGCCAGACCCTATCGAAGGCTTTCGATATGTCCAGCGCGACAGCAAAGGATTCACATAAA
Organism: Armadillidium nasatum; assembly: GCA_009176605.1. NCBI lineage: Eukaryota > Metazoa > Arthropoda > Malacostraca > Isopoda > Armadillidiidae > Armadillidium > Armadillidium nasatum. Next base: position 9,244 of record SEYY01001080.1, on the reverse strand, counting down.
TGCAGAAGAGCAGAGGACAAAGAGTCAGAGAGAATGGAAAGAAGATCTCCAGTAGAGCGTTTCTTACGAAAGCCGTACTTGCGATCAGAGAAGATTAGAAGAATTGAGATGTTTCCAAATCTTCCTGTTAAGGATAGATCAAAAATTTTAGAGAGAACGGAGGTCAAAGAAATGGGACGGTAGTTAGAGGGTTGAGGTGGGTCCCCATTCTTCGGCACAGGCTGAATGAGCGCACGTTCCCAGCAAGATGGGAATGTTAGAGTATAGAAACAAAGATGATATAGTTTACCAATGCAGGGAGCAAGCTCGGAATAACAGGTTTTGTGTATCACAGGAGAAATTCCATCGGGACTATACACCTTAATATTAAACTCAGAGAGAGCAGAAATGGTGTCTTTAGAAGAAATTCTAATTTTAGGCATAAATGAGTTGGAGGGGGTTGAAGGAGGAGGTATAGCTCCGGAATCGTCTAAAGTTGAATTAGATGCAAAAGTTTGAGTGAAGTTTGAGTGATCTCCTTTAGATTATTATCTACTTTGTTTCCTATTTCGTCATCTTGTGGCCGATGCTGTTCAATTATTGAGGATTCGAACCCGGCCTCTGAGATGGTAAGACAATCGTGCTAACCACTACACCACTGATGGTACAAAAAGGAATCCGCCGGCAGTTCCGGCGGATTCCTTTTTCTTCCATCAGTGGTGTAGTGGTAAGCACGCTTGTCGTACCATCTCAAAGGCCGGGTTCGAATCCTCAATAGCAGAAGTAAAAAGTATACAATTAAATTCCACGATTTATTATTATTATTATTATTATTATTATTATTATTATTATTATTATTATTATTATTATTATTATTATTATTATTATTATTATTAAAGTGGCAATTACTGAATAACGTATATCCCTGCTGTTTACGAGGATAGAACTCTGGCTTCCTAACTCTATGCCCAAGTGTGGTTGGAGGATTCCAAAAGGAGCTGTTGACCTGACGATACGTCGGTAGTATTTCCAGCGGATTCCTTTTTGTACTATCAGTGGTGTAGTGGTTAGCACGATTGTCTTACCATCTCAGAGGCCTGGGTTCGAATCCTCAATAGCAGAAGTAAAAAGTATACAATTAAATTCCACGGTTTTTTATTATTATTATTATTATTATTATTATTATTTATTATTATTATTATTATTTTAATTATTGGCAATTACTGAATATATATATATATATATATATATATATATATATATATATAATATATATATATATATATATATATATATATATATATATATATATATATAATATATATATATATATATAATAAAAAAAAAAAAAAAAAATTTTTTTTTTTTTTAATTTAGGCATTGGAATTCAATATTAACCTGTTAGGTATACAGAATAATATCCTAAATGAAGTTTTCTTAATTTTGTAATAAAAATAAAATTTGTAGTTTGTTAATTATTTTAGTTTTAACAAAAATGTAATATAAACATTACTATTTTTTGCTATTTAAAAAAAACAAAATTTCAACTCATAACTCATTGTTAAAAACCAAATTTTTTAACATTTTTAACATTTTTGGAGAATGGATAATAAATACTGTATTGTTAAATTAAATTTCAAAGTTTTATGTTCACACAAATTTAGATGTTAAAACAAAGTGTCTTTTTTTTTATTGAGATTAAAGTTTTTTCTCATGTTGCATTCATTGTTGTTCACATGTATTTTTAATTATAACTCTAATTCCAAAAATTTATTCTTAAAATGATTTTTAATATAGGTGTATTGAGAAAGGTTATCAATGCCTTCTTTGTCGCACTATGGATGCTCTTCCTCCTCATCTTCTTCCTCCGTCACCACCACCAAAAGTATCTAGTTGTACTAAAATCTCTACCAGCATCGGAACAGTAATTACCAGTACGAATACATCAGCAGTTTCTGTGTCTACCAGCCTAACAGTATCAACAAACCATCCTGTTTCTAGTCCAACAAGGTCTGAGAGCCCTTTAGATTTTATGTTAAAAGTAAGTATATATATATATATATATATATATATATATATATATATATATATATATATATATATATATATATATATATATATATATATATATATATATATATATATATATATATATATATCCAAGAAAACAACCTCATTTACAAAAAAAAAAAAAAAAAAACAAACATTTAATTCAACAGTTACTTGAATTAAATGTTTCTATAAATATATAATTATATATATATATATATATATATATATATATATATATATATATATATATATATATATATATATATATATATATATATATATATATATATATATATATATATATATATATATATATATATATATACACATACATATATACACACACCAGCCCACACTCCCTACACTCAGCCATCAACTCTTTTTACCAAAATAATGCACAAAACATCCAACTTGTACATTTTCAAGGACAGAAATCTACATCCTAATTAAGTAAAGAAATCAACTATGACCTCGCCACACAAATAAACATGTTAAATACACACATCTCAACATTAATCCCAGCCAACCCACAAATCAAATAAAGTTAAAAAAGTATCTACAAAACAGCCTAACTATTTCCAGTGATAAAAGAACATGGCAAATAATCAAATGGCTACACAACTCCCAAAACATATCTCAACATTAAACAAAGCCTTAAAAGAAAATAGCAACTCTCTTCCCTCACCAAAACAACATACATTCTGGCTCAATACTACTCAAACATATCTAATAAACCTACACTCCCAATAAGAAAATAATTTGAAAACTCAAACAGGCATGCTTAGAACACAATCCAAGCCCCCCCACCCCTTATATATATATATATATATATATATATATATATATATATATATATATATATATATATATATATATATATATATATATATATATATATATATATATCCAAGACATTATCCAAAGAATCAAAGCAAAAATAACATCTCCAGCCTTCACCTAAAACATCTAAGACCCTCTGCTATAACAGACCTAACCAAAATCTACAAAAAATCACGCACATAATTTCATCACATCAATATGAAAAAAAGCTATTATAACACCTAAATTAAAACCCAGAAAAGATCCAAGCCTCCTTCATATTGCCCAATCTCCCTTCCATCTACTTTAGGAAAACTCATATGTACAAAAATACTTTATACAATCAGCACACTTTCAACATGGTTTCAAGAAATCTTATTCAACGACCACGACCCTTACCACTATCTACTAAAACATTATAAACTGTCTAAACAAAAAAAATCATCCCATAAAACTATACACCTAGTCGTCAACAGTAATAAAGCTTTTGATACTGTCCCCAGACATAATCTTATATAAAGAAAATTTTACATACCCCTATACCCAACAATTACAAGAAATGAATATTCAATTTCTTATCTGATCACATAGCCCAAGTCTCCAACAAAAAACATCCTTCAAAAATGGTACAATTAAGAAATGGTGTCACACAGGAGCCATCCTATCTCCCCTTATTTTCAATATGTTCACAGCAGACCTACCCATCCCTCAAACACCAGAAATCAAATAAGTAGCATATGCAGATAACATGTCCATCACTGCACAAAACCCATCCATACACAGCTAACACATTCACCTAATCATTTATCCAACAGCTGCAATCTTGGCTAAACTCTTGTGGAATTACATCCTCTCCTGAAGAATCCTTAGTCACTCTAATATCCTTATTCACCTCAACAAATCAAGATCCTCAGCCTCACATTTGAAACTCATTTTACCTTCTCAAATCATATTCTAAACATAACCAACACTGCAAATAGGAAACTAAACATATTGTGGACACTTTCATAAAACAATTTTAGTAATGAGTTAACCTCCCTCACCATAGCATATAAACAGTTGTAAGACAAACACTTAACTACGGATCTCTAACCTGATAACCTGCCATCTCCCCTTCAAACATAGAGAAACTACTATAATAATAATAATAATAATAATAATAATAATAATAAAAATAATAATAATAATAATAATAATAATAATAATAATAATAATAATAATAATAATAATAATAAAAAAAAACTTTGAATCATCACAAGCTTCACTAAAACTTCCCCGTTTCAATACCTACACAAAAAAAGCAAATGTCATACCGATCTGAGATTACCTAGACACGATTGGCACCCAATTCTTTTCCAGCACTCTAGACCCATCAAACCATGCAACTATAACCTCTAAGACCACCCAGGACACCGCCTAAAATCACCCCCATCATCACCTGCTCATTACTTTGGTACCCTCTTCAGAACTATTACACCCCTACAAACATCTCGCTCAATAAGTACATACACACATAGGCATAACACAAAATTATCTCAAAAGCCTCCAACCAAACCACCTTCCAGTGGTACTAATTACATTAGCCAGATTGAGATTAGGCCATCACCCTAAACTACAAGCATACAAGCTCATATTCAATATGAAAAAAAACAGTTTATTCTAGATTGTCTCTGGCTCTACAGGAACCAGAGACAACAGAGCAAATACACAATGTCCTGCAAGAAAGTAGTCACATATATTTTAAAATCTAAATAACCTTTATTATATCATATTTTCAATTCAATTTGTTACATTCAACACAGAAGAGTGGAATCTATATCTACAAAAAGCATTCAACTTCAGCTGTTCACTTTTGAGAAATTCCATAAAAAGCATCTTGCCTGCAAACTGTTTTTTAAAAACTATATTCTATACCCTATGATATATATATATATATATATATATATATATATATATTATATATATATATATATATATATATATATATATATATATATATATATATATATATATATATATATATATATATATATATATATATATATAATATATATATATATATATATGCGCGCGCACGCGCGCACACACGGGGAGGGAAGTTCCGCTCCTGAGGCGATGAGATTATCCCCATTGGGTATATGGGATGTTAAGGGTACTTCCCATCTCATCCCGGTGCCCAATGGTTCGCTCTCTTTCGCGCTCATCTCCACCTTCTTCTACACGGAGTAGGCTCTCCTTCATACACATAAAACACTAATACAGAAACACACTTTTTTATATATATAAAAAAAGCATTAATAATGGTGTCAACAACAGTAGCCTCAGAGAAGCCCCGGAGGCGGCTTCCAAAAAATAGCCCCTCATCCACTCCTTCCCCTGTCACCGGTTGGGAGTTGATGGCAAGAAAAAAACATCGTAATTTTATTATATTTTAAAATATTTCTGATTAAAGTTATTGTTTAAAAAAAAAAAAATTTCACCAACTTGTCAATTATTTCATAAAATCTTATTTTTTCAATTATATAAAACTTTTACCCTAAACCAAAATAACAAACAGATTATTTCATAATATGATATAAAACTATGTCTATACTTTAAGCGACATAATATTATTTAATATATTTTGGGATGGCAAAGAAGAGTGGGAGAAAATTTTAGTTTTCAATATCCTGTCATTTTATTTTTAATTTTACAATTTTTTTGATTCTATACACTTTGGTAGAACTATTATTTCCCTTTAATTTGCACTTTTAATTTTTATTCTATCTTAAGTAGAACCAAAGTGATGTTCGCCGAAACCCCCAAAATAGGGACCCCAAATTGGTGTAGAAACCTCAAATTTTCAGGAAGGTAGTTTTTTTTTTTACCAAGATGACTCTATATAACAAGTTTCATAAAAATTGGTGAGGGTTGGGCGCAACTTTCATTTTTTTATTTTTTTTTTTGCGTGATTTGTCAGAGAATGTGCAATTTAGTTTATACTATGAGTGCAATCAATGTGTGTTGAATTATTTGTCAGTGAAAAAAATGTTGCTAAACATTTTTTTACTTCTAAGATTTTGTAATTTTATTTAGAGAAATAATAGAGGTGCTTAGGATTATTAGGGAATTACATGAGGTTTTATTATATATAAGTACTTAAGTGATTTTTTGTAAGATACATATGTTTTTACTGAGCTAGTTCTTCTAGTTAACATTTGATTTTTACTATGCACAGTTGCACATGTAATATAAGTTTAGTTTTTGGTTATTAGTATTTCTAAATCCTTTCAGATATCATTTTGGGATTAGTAGATTAATTTTGGAATGAAAATCATAAAATCTAAAATTATTTTGGTATATATTTTTTAATACAAGATTTTAAAATATGGGTAGTTCTTGAAAGTGTAAAAATACGTTTATTTAAAATATTTGCTTAATGAAGCAGACAAATAGAAGATAATTCTAGAATGTATAGTTTTTACAATATATAAGAGATTATTGACATTAATTGAGGTTTCATGACTGGTTATAAAGATATGTGGATGACCAACTATTGGAGAATAGTCTTTGAGAAAAGTATTTAGTGGGTAATAATAATAATAATAATAATGATGATGATGATGATGATGATAATGATGCAATACTGTCTTCATATTTCTTATTTTTTCTTATGTTCTTATAAAGGTGAATTCCAGTGCCAATCACTGGATGGATGGAACATGTTTATCAGATTCTGGCTATCATCAGATACAAAATATGACCTTACAGCCAATGAAAAATAGTAATATATATATATATATATATATATATATATATATATATATATATATATATATATATATATATATATATATATATATATATATATATATATATATATATATATATATATATATATATATATATATTATATATATATATATATATATATATATATATATATATATATATATATATATATATATATATATGGGTCAATCCATTTTATCCGTACCGATGATGGCCGCTCGATAATTTTAGAAAACTTTTATATTTTGCATGGCGTTAATGTTATCCCTGGGAAGTTCAAAACCACCATTCGTTTTTGTAGATTTACTCTGGTTGGAACAGGGTGAGCCAAAATGTTAGACCAGGTGGAGCCAAATTTTCACTTTAATAGAGGGTAACATTTTAAGTAATATCTCGATATTGGTAATTCTTATACCAAATTTCATAGAGAATGATTTGTTAGGGATACTTTAAGGTACATTTGGCCTTTCCTGTTTTTTTTTGTGAAAATAATATTTCACCATGAAAATGAATCCCAAAAATTGTGTTACAAAATCGAAGAAATTTCCATTTTCGTGGGTGTATTATTAAAAGAAGGAAATAATTTAACGATATAAAATTTTGTGTGATGATACATACTAAAGTATAGTTTAAGTTAAATCTTATTTGAAGTTGGTTAATTTTTTTAAAAAAAATTTACAGGGTGTTAAAAAATCAATTTTTCTGAAATTCGGTAACTTTGAACCTTAATATCTCTGGTTTATGTTGTGCTTTAAAAATCTGAAATTTTCACACATTATACTACTACCATAGATGTTCCTTGACCTGCAATATTAACTTTGGTATTTGCTTGTTATAAGAAATACAGCCATTCAAAAATGCCAAAAAAAAAAAAAAATTAAAGTTGTATTATAATACCTATAATTATAGTTTTTATAGTTCAAGACAATACATTGACAAATGAAATAGTGTGGCATCAAGGAGAAATCAAAACAAAGTTAAAAAAATTTAATTATAAGGTTAAAATGCATAAGAATGTACCATTATATATACTTTAAATGACAAAATTATCTCAATAACTTTTTAAAACTTGATCAATATATATATATATATATATATATATATATATATATATATATATATATATATATATATATATATATATATATATATATATATATATATATATATATATATATATATATATATATATATATTACTCATCAATATTTTCAAGATTAAAAATGTTTGACATAAGCACGAATTCCTCCGCCTTTTAAAGTCAGTTATGATTATAAGAGTTTGAAATGTGCTTGTGTTGCTCTTACCAGTGTGATTTTAAATAAAAAAATATATACGGGCGTTTTTTTCATAAAAAAAATGTATTTGTGTGCTACCTTTGTTATATATATATATATATATATATATATATATATATATATATATATATATATATATATATATATATATATATATATATATATATATATATATATATATATATATATATATATATATATATATATATATATATATATATATATATATATATATATATATATATATATATATATATATATATATATATATATATATATATATATATATATATATATATATATATATATATATATATATATATATATATATATATATATATATATATATATATATATATATATATATATATATATATATATATATATATATATATATATATATATATATATATATTATATTTTTTTTTTTTTTAATTTTTTTTTTAACTAATAAAAAATGAGTGTATGTTCTGTTGGAGAAATATTAAACGAAGAATGCCATAAAACTTTTTATGGTTCTGTTTCAACTTCATTGAAACAATTAACGTCACTTGATGACATAAATCAAAAGCTACTTAAGTTAAGAGTCAGTAATGATATATCTACTATTTGTCAGTACCATTTCAACAAATTTGTAGTGCACTACAACCATAAATTTGGAAATTACTGTTCAGATCCTTTAAAAATCCATAGGAAAGGAATTACTAAAGATTTAAGAGAAATAAAGTTGGAAAATCTTTCTAAAATTTCCCCTGCAAATTCAAATGTGTGCTTAATTCCCGGAAAATCACTTTGCCGAAATTGCCACTATAAATTGTTTGTTGTCAAACCTGAATCCGTACCAAATGTAAGTGATATCGATCCACAAGATAATTTTTTCCCAGCTGATGAAACATTTCAAAGACTGGATTCAGCTTGTTCCATTTTAGGATTATCTCCTGTTTCTAAATTAAGAAAGGTGAGTTATGTAAAAAGAGAAGCAGCTGTAAGTTTAAAAGTTAAGAAAGTAACAGAAATAATAAGAACGACCTTAGACTCATGCTTAAGCTATGATGATTCACGTAAAAGTGACCGTCAAGAAAATATAGTAAGCTCATTGAATGAAGATTATATAAATTTGATTGCTAAATTGAAAGAGAAGTGCGTGATTGCATCCAAAGAGGAGAAAGTAAAAATATTAAGCTTGCTCCCTGACTCTTGGACAAAACAACAAATTGCTACGGAATTCAAAGTACCAGAACGTTTAGTCAGATTATGCAGAAATTTAGTCAAAGAACAAGGCGTGTTACCAATATTAGGTCAAAAGAAAGGGCCCGTAGGTGTAA
>SEYY01001079.1:102318-107318 GCA_009176605.1 Armadillidium nasatum | reverse complement strand
CTCGCGCGTGGAAATTGCAGAGAACATAACAGAGCTGATTCAATCTGACATGCAGGTGTACATTCCATATTCTTTTCCCTTCTACTCAGAAATTCATGCAACTTGTATTTAATTCCCGGAATCATGCGAAAAACTCATTTCTCCATTTAAAATGCTGTAATCTTTCAGATTCATCCTCACGCCCTTTCTGGCATTTTCAACAAAAAAAAAATGTAATTTCTAACTTTGCTTCTTCCTCTTTCCCTCCTTTAGTATTTTTTGATGTTCAACTGCCATTTAAACTTCCTCTATTGCTGAACTCTTAACCCAAACTTTATTGTGCCTCTTAATCAATACCTCTATTCAAACATATATTAAATATTCCTCTAGGATGCCTATTATTCTATTTCACTTCACTCACTTACAAGCTTCATTTATCATGCTATAAAGTAATTATAATTTTTTCTAAAGATGTAAATTAGATTCTACTCTCGGCTATAGCGGCTTCTCTTTAAGTGGTAATGCTAATGATTTTGACTTTGTTGACATCACGTTTGTGGTGTTCACAAAATTTGTGCTTTTTGTGTGTTCTCCCAGGTGATGTATGAGCTCAGAGAGAGCAGAAATGACATTTCTTTAGAAAAAATTACAATTTTAGGCATGGTAAAATTGTGTGTGGAGGGAGGAACAATATTTTAGAAAGGGAGTAAAATGAGCGATAACAACGGAATAAATAGTTGATAAGAGTAGTAGTGTAGTGAGGCGCGAGAAGGTGATTGGGATAAAGAGGTTATTCTCAAAAGCTATGCTCCACTCTCATGAGGAGAAGTTTTACTGGTTCCATCTTCCTGGCTGACTAATGATTTGGACTACTTTATCTTTCTTGAAATATCCATCTAATAAAACCTACAACTCGTGCACTGGCAAAGAATGTGCTCGTTTATAATGCTCAATAGTTATGTATATCTTTATCATTTCTCTATATGATGTGAGGCCATGCTCTCTACGAAGGTGTGGTACAGTGAAGGTGAAACTTTATTAGATGTATATCTGAATATTATGATATCATATTGTAATGGATACTCGAGTCATATCATTATTTTACAATTGGCACTTAGTATACCATCCGCCAGTTTCGTGCTAGTATATTCCTCGGTGTGAATATTATATACAAGTTATGCTATATCTGTCATTTATTTACACACATCACACCCACAACAGACTAGAAACGCCGAGCAACAACAAAGAATATGGAATGTACACCTGCATGTCAGATTGAATCAGCTCGGTTATGTTCTCTGCACACACTCGTGATGGGTAATCCCTTATCACTTAATGTAAACAATAATAATATATCAATATTCTATGGGATTAAATTCAAGTAATTATAGATTACATATTCGCTAAGTTCAGACCATAAGTTAAGTGGCATCCAAAATGCCTAGTAAATAACTGATTTTCCTTCGTACCGAAGGTAGGCAGCTCAGTTCTGGTAGGTAAGGTGATATAATTATATATTAGTCTCTATTAGTATTATAGATGGCTAATACATATATATTTTATTATTATTGTTATAATATATAATATATATATTATATATATTATAATAATATATATTAATATAATATATATATTATTAATAATATTAATATATAAATTATATATTATATATATATATTAATATATATATATATATATATATATTATATATATTTATTATAATATGTTTGTTGGATTAAAAATATTAATTATAATTTTACTTTATTTTCTAATATCAATTAACCATAATTAAATTTCTAACATAAAATCCAAATGTTGAAACCTTCAAGTGGAATATTAAATATATCATTGTTTAAAGAAACTAAAAAAGTATTGAATGATTTCTTCCTTTTGGGAGTTTTGGGCTTCCTTAATTGATAGAATTAAAATAAAAATAAAAAAAAAAAAAAAAAAAAAAAAAAAAAAAAAAAAAAAAAAAAAAAAAAAGGTTTTTTTTTTTTTATTTAAAATATAATGCATTAAACTCTGTGAAAAAAAATCCATTGCCCTCGAACAATATTATATAATATGTAATATTATAATTAAATGCTACAGAATCCAAGTTATTCTATTTTAAAAATAAAAAAAATATCTCTCTTAATAAGTTTTTGAATAATATCAATTGTACCTCATACGTTCAGTCTTCTATATGTATTTAGGTCGTGGCATAAATCCTTTTGTAATTACACCTTGGTGGTGTAGGTTTAATAAATATATATTCTTATTTGGGTGTGTGCAAGAATAAACATAATACTAAACATTACTTGAAGCTTAGTGAATTAAGAACACAGAACAGTTCATCTTCTTAAGTGAATATTTTTTAATTAATCCATTATCAGAATATCATCTCCCTGTGTGCGTGCTCCGGTGGTGAAAGTGTGTGTGCATTGTTTTGACCACTTCGCAGAAATTTTAATAACTATAAGTAGAATTTCGACAAGATTGGTGCTGCTCCGGAAATAAAATAAACTCAGCGATAGCAATGCTATTGAATATTTACGTTGATGGTGCGGTGTACAGTTGCATATTTTATAGTTTTCTGTGAAAGTGCACACTTATTCATAATTAAATAATTAAAAGCTATTAGATAACAATTAAAATTCACAGAAGATCACTTTATTATCGAGCAACTCTTAATAGTATACAATCATACCAATTCATTACTGTGCTACAGGATATTGACAATAGGCTAAGTCAAGTGCTGCTTATGAGTACGCTTTGTCTCAATGGCACAACGCTGATACCGAACTATTCTCAACAATATAAAAATAACTTACAGTTCTTTGAACAATTAATTATAAATGGATTATTATAAATGTGTCTAATATGTGATTGTATAATTTGTATAACGGTTTAGGCAGAATATTATTCTATCTCATCGTGCTTTAACATCAAGTATACATCCTTTTTTGATTTCAAGGGTTATATAAAGTAAGACGTTCTTTCAGTTCACGTTATGTGATATCATTTTATATTGTACTAGCTATTAGGAAATTTAGTGATATTTAGCATTCTTTGGTGCGTCGTGTATAAGAGAGGCGATTAGGATTAATATTGATATAAGATCCTCTACGCGCAGGTATAAATTAATAACTTTAGCAAAAAACAATAATAATATTCATTGATTTGATAATCTATCAATCCCTTTATCGATTTATGTGTTCCACATTTAGAATTGCTTCCTATTTCTGTAGTCACATCTAGATGCACTTTTAACACATGTGACTTCTACAGCGAAAAGATAATATTTCCAATACTCAAGAGTAAGCTCTGTATATGTATTAAACAATTTGACTATCTCCTAAACTGTTGTGTCAAGTGAATTTATTTAAACTATATGTTTTTTTTTAATCTAAATATGTCTCGCTCTGTTAAGGATAACATATATTATTCTCTTAATATATAATTTATTCTCACTCACAATAATTCATAGACATTAAGAATATAAGAGTGTATATAATGTGGATATATATAAATGGTATACCTGTGCATTTACTGTGAAGTGTACTCTTTCTTATAAGATATTAGAATTTATCTACAGATTAATATATAAACTGGATGGTTATAATCTCGTCGTCTAAAGTCTATCCGATAGATTCATATCACCGGAGAATTATCAAATTATTGAACAGAACAGTACACTGGTAGGATACTACTTTAGCATACAAGGAAAATAAATAATAGGTTTTTTATTATCTTTATATTTTTTTAATGTCACCGAAAAGTTGTTTTCCAAAGTGTAAGACTTCAGACCTGAGTATATAAGATATTGATAAAGTTAGCTGTAAGATAATAATGATTTTATTAGCTTTAAACTATATATATATTAGTTTGAGATATATATAAGTTATTAAGTTTTAATAAATATAATGAATATTAAATATATATATTAGTTAAGCTTCCCAATTTCCTTTTTAAATAGATATATTACAATTCTCTTGCATATTTAATAAAGTTTTACATCATTAATAATTAATTAATTTAGGTATTATGTATTTCATAATCAGCATATATATATATATATATAATGGAACATAATGGAATTTACTTCATAAATAAATTCTCTATTGTTATATTTTAAAATAAGCTTATTACTTATGTATATAAAAAATATTTTGAGAAGAGGATAGAAGTGTGAAAAGAGAGAACATAATCATAAATATAAAACAAATAGAGAACAAGAGAAAAGAGCAAAAATAAATACTACTAATGAAACATTCACCTGGGTTATATTACTATCAGTAGTGTAGATGCCAGACAATACAGTGAAGCATTCGATAGAGAATAGTACTTAAAGTATCTTTTTCCTGTATGTATGTTGAAGTTTCAAGTAATACTCGGTACGAAAACATAAATAGAGACCACTGATTCTGATATGCTATGAATAGTAAGAAATTTAATATTTATGTTCCGCCGATACTCTACCACAAAATGCATCTTGGAAAATAATTTTATTCTTAGAAAATTGTAAAAATTAGAATACCAAAAATTAAATTTAATAGAATAACAAATATAAGAACTATCCATCTCAAATTTTTTCCTTTAAATCTAATAAATCGAGGTAAAAGTTTATAAGCGTAATACTAAAAATTATTGAAAAATACAAAAACACATCTATGGAATGCAGATTTTATTTTGCATATCCATGGAAAAGTATAACAACAAACATATATATACAAAAACTGCAACCACTATCTTTATAATTTCCAGCTTGCATTGTATATATATATATATATATATATATATATATATATATATATATATATATATATATATATATATATATATATATATATATATATATATATATTATATATATATATATATATATATATATATATATATATAATAGGACTTAGAGAAATTTGTTATTTTAGTATTTAAAAAAAACTGTAAAATCAAAAAAACAATTAACAAAAAAATAGTTTATATATATATATATATATATATATATATATATATATATAATATATATATATATA
>SEYY01001079.1:74818-97318 GCA_009176605.1 Armadillidium nasatum | reverse complement strand
AAGAAGTATGGCAGAATCAAATTACTACAAAGGAAAAACTTTAGGGGGTTTAGACACTGATAAAGAAAATTGATGAAACTGTAAGCATTAAACGAAAAAGCAGGATGCGTGCGTCCCAAGAGGGCTAGAAGCGACAATAACATCAATGAAGTTTCACAAAGAATTATCACTCAAGAAGGCAACCCGGAACTCACGCAACACCTGCAAAAAATACAATTTCGCAAAGTGATCGAAATGGAAGGAAAATAAATAGAAATTTTTTTAAAAAGTTTTTAGCATCTACAAATATTGAAGGGATTTCTTTTTATTATGTAAAATAGTTAATCATTAAACTTATTCTAATTAATTAATGGCAGAATGAAATTATTACATTAATTCCCTCACAAAGGGGGTTCAACTGAGAATATCTCTTATCGCTAAAAAAGCAGACATTCAAATTTTCCGGCTTAACAAGCCGTTCAGCTTCGTCTGAAGTGCTTAATTTTTTACCACGATTTTTTCTCATAGGGTTTAAGGTTTGAGATCTTGTTTGATGATACTCTTAATGCTACCTTTGGAAATTCCGAGTGCCTTTGAAATTTGTGCAGGTGTCTCGTAAGTTCCGGGTTGGCCTTCTTGAGTGATAATTCCTTGTGAAACTTCATTGATGTTATTGCCACTTTTAGTCGTCTTGGGACGCCCGCTTCCTGCTTTTCGTTTAATACTTACAGTTTCATCAATTTTCTTTAGTAAAGTGTCTAAACCACCCAAAGTCCATCCTTTGTGAGGGAATTCATGTAATAATTTCATTCTGCCATACTACTTCTCCATTCGATAATGTTTACCAAGAATTTCATCTTCTTCGGTAAAAGGCATTATCTCAAGGATATAAATTTCTGAAATAAAACCATAGAAATTAAGCTTTTCATATAGCTTGAAAAAAAAAATCATCAAAAATCAACAAAGGAAAAATTTTTTAAATTTTCTCAAATATAAAAAAAACCATAAATTATGCTCTTGTCTAATTTCGAACTATCTACGCTGAATAATTATCAAGTTATTGATAATTTTAAAATTAGTTTTTTTTCTTTTTTGACCACCGTATATATATATATATATATATATATATATATATATATATATATATATATATATATATATATATATATATATATATATATATATATATATATATATATATATATATATATGAACCGACCGGGGCCCCGGCCAACCTCGGCCAAAAATCAGGGAAAACCGGGGTTAAAATGGCAAATGATACTTAAGGGGCAGTCCAATTAAAAAAAATCTTAATTTTCAGCAGATTCTCCTGAAACTTTCAGTGTAATTTTTTTTCTTCTGGTGAAAACAGTCCATTTTTACCGTTTTAATGAACTTATAATCAAACAAATTTTTTTTTTTTTTGAAATTTAGACCCTTTTTCAAATGAATGGCGGGCCAAACCACTTGTCGGAATTACCTGAAATTTAGACGTTATTTTCATAATTCTATGGGCCACAAAAGATTCTAACAAACTTTTGTTCCTAGAGTTATAGAAAAAATGTTATAAGCCGAAAACTTTTGCCCTGTCCCTCCTCTATACAATATCCAAAAATAAAAAAATTTGTAGGTTGTTTTTTTTTTTTTTTTTTTTTTAAATAATTTTTTTCACCATTGCAAGAAATTGGGGCCAAGATTATTCAGTTAAACTTTCAGCTCATGTGGAACCAGGTTTGACCCAGCTATTCATCAATTTTTATAGACTTTGGGTCCATATAACTTTCAAACCATTATAGGTTCAGAAAAATGCTCGAAATCAACTCAGAACTTCGAAAATAAATGCAAATACCCTGAAAATTTTTGCTCAATCAGTCAAATAATAATTAAAAAAAAAAATTCAAACAAAATATAAGAAAATTAGGATTTTTTCTTGTTTTTTTCAATTTTTTCTTTGTGTTTCTTTTAACAGCTCCTTTTCTGCTAGTGAATGATCATCTTTGTGCTTTGATTTTAGATGCACCCATAAAGATTTTGTTGAAAGTTTTTTACTTAGGGCAAACGGAGATCCTCTTCTAATTTTCTCACTGCAGATGTTACATTTAGCTATTTCGAGCCTATCCTGAAACATTGTAAAGTACTTCAATACTGCAGAAGCTGATCTTTTAGCCATATTGACCGAAAGTATAAACAAAATAATAATTTTGAAATAATGTAGCTAAATGATACAAGTTTGATACATAGCAATAAAATAACAATGATATGTATAAATGCAAGTTATATTGATAATTTTATATCATACATTTTTCCAAACTTTACGTTAGGTTCTTACTATAATGAATCAGAAAAATTTTTTTTTTTTTCAATTTTTGTATTTTTTAAAACTTTTATTACAAAACCTGCAATTTTCTGAAAATTTTTTGGAAAAAAAATATATAATCATTATTTTAAGTGAATGTTGACTATTCTACTCCTTCCTTACAATTAAATAAACCTCAATTAAATTTATATCTAATTTTCTTAACCGAAAATTTCAGTGCTTTTGACCTCTTTACAAATTTTAAGCAACCCCGGCTCCATCAAAATTCCAATCTCGGTCGGTCTATAATATATATATATATATATATATATATATATATATATATATATATATATATATATATATATATATATATATATATATATATATATATATATATATATATATATATATATATATATATATATATAATCAGTGATGGATCGCATGTCATATTTTCTCATTTGCGGATGCGGATGCGGATTCGAATTTTGGTCAAGTGCGGATGCGGATGCGGATGTTGAATTTTCGAAAGTGCGGATGCGGTACGGATGCGGATGTTGAATTTTCGAAAGTGAGGATGAGGATGCGGATCCATCCATATATATATATATATATATATATATATATATATATATATATATATATATATATATATATATATATATATATATATATATATATATATATATATATATTAATGAATGATAAGTTTTTTTTCATTTACTACTCAAGTGTTTTTCTTTGGGTATGTTTAAAAAAAAAAAAAAAAAAAAAAATCCTTGTATAAAGTATAAACGCTATTAATTAAAATCAAAACCATGAAGTAATGGTTGAATGAAGTAACCTCCTCTTTCTTTTTCGAATTGACTCCTTGCTGTTATTTTTTTTTATTTTTTTTATTTTTTTTTTTTTTTTTTTTTTTGCAAATATTAAAACCACAGTCAATCTCATAACTGATATTAAACAAACCTTGTCTGAAGCTGTATTGCCATAATACATCAAGTCTTCTCAGTTGGTCTGATTTCCAGATGACCAAAAAGATATTTATATAATAAAAAGAATCTTTAAACTAGAATTAAAATTTATGAATCGAAAAACAAGTTTGTCATCTCATGCAATATTGAACAGTGAATGAAACCTACTTAAATATCCCATTAAAATTAAGATGTTACACCTACAAAAGTTAACTTAAATATATATATATATATATATATATATATATATATATATATATATATATATATATATATATATATATATATATATATATATATATATATATATATATATATATATATATATATATATATTCTAGGCCTTAAATTTATACAGACCTATTAAATAACAAATTGTTTCGCTATTAGTTTGCATCCCAACATTTTTCAATTAATCTAAATTATTATTATTATTATTATATTAAATAGTTTACCCCAACACTGTAGATATATTCCATTGCCCAACTTTTCTTTTCTTTTTTTTTGGTATCAAGGTATCTTAAATTTTAAGGAGTATAACTCATTCTTAGGAATATACATATCTATCCTTTAGTTTAAGGGGATTATAAAAAAATTAAATCTTATAGTCATATGGAGATGCAAAAGTAAAACTAACTTTCAAAGTGTTCAATATAATCCCAAAACCAACAATATTATAATGTAATGCAATTAATTGATGAACAATAAATGTTATAATCAGTTAGTTTGGTGAAAACTAGACTTTGATAATATCATCACTGTTATCTGTCCCTATACAATGCATTTGTACATTAATATAACTTAAAAGTAATCAATTTAAAAATGTTTGAGAGCAACATAAAACACAAATCGTTAAGTTATTAATATTTAATATCCTCCCACACACAATGAACACACTGTTTCACTTGAAATTACACTTAATTTAATCAAGCTTCCCCACCCAAGACATGGAAAAACTTCTAAAGTATACCTTAACAGATGATATTAAAAAAAAAAAAAAAAAAAAAAAAAAAACAAACGCCAAAGAAGAATTAACTTACATCCAATGGTCTTCTCAATGTAATCCAACCAGACTCTGGCTGAATGTCAAAATATTCAAGGTCGATGGGATTTGACGCGGCTGTCAAGTTATATACCACAGCACCATTATTATCAGCGTCTTCGTCAGAAGCCGAAACCTCTGAGTATATTGGTGCCAACATTTGTGTCTTGCTTTACATTCTCTATGTATTTCTAAAAACGATACAAAATATTTAGGTCAAAATACAAGCAATTTGATTATGTTGAAAAATACGTTATTCAAATGTACAAAAAAGATAGATATGCACAAGAATCAAATTTACTTCAAAATAAGACGCCTTAAATATGGTTATGTAACTAACCTGTCTATCAAAAAGGGGAGGATTATCATTTATATCTGTGATTTCAACAGTAAAAGAACAGACTCCTTCTAAGCTCGGATCTCCATTATCTGTTGCTTTAACAGTTACAGACACAAACTTCCCGTCTTCACCTTCTCTATCAAACACCTTATTAGTCGTAACTTCTCCAGTTTCTGGATTTACAGTGAACTTTGTTCCCTTCTGATTTGGCTGCTGTACAATACTATATCGAACCTACAACCATAAAAAGTAAATTAACAATTATTTTTATAATATGAAATTTTTACTTCACTATCAAGAAATTTTAAGTTATTGAATATTTAGACCCAAGTCTTATGACCTACACACTAGAAAATTCTTTATAAAACCTTTATAAAAAGAACATTTTTGGAAGCTTCTCATGTTTGAGCTAAAAGATTTATCTATTATATGATCTAATTATTACCACTAAACAAACACACACACACACACAAAAAAAAAAAACGATACAAATACCACAAACAGAAAATGTATGGGTTCGCCGTACACACCATAAAAGAGCGCTTTATTTTCCACATTTGTAATATAAATTATTTATATTACAAATGGTATTTATAAAGAATAACAACTCTTAGACCCATCTCCATCACAACGCAGTACAAGGACAGTGATGTTTTATTATTATTATTATTTTATTATAAAAAAAAACTTCAAAAATTTTCCCCCATTATAAATAAAATTAATTTTTTCTTATTAAAAAAATCTTATTAATTGGAAGCTTTGTATCGCCTATGATTTAAATTTTGATTGTCATGAACTTAATATATGAATTTACCCAGTTCTGATACATCAAAAATGTTCATGCAAAAGCTGGTACGTACTAGTATTATAATAAAGGTATAGCAAAACAACAACTTTTAAAAATTAATTAGGCAATAGATAATAATTACGTTAAAAGCAGGCTATCAATAATGTCAAACTCTCTAAATCGTAGACAACTTGTTAAGAAAAATTTTAAAAAATGTTTTTTATTATTTTTCAAATAGAATATTTTTTTCAAGACTTCATTAGATTTTATTAAAATCTGTATTAGAATGTGTAGAAGGGCGTGTCACACTGTTAACAGCCTATATTTTTTCACAACTCGTCTAAACAATATATATATATATATATATATATATATATATATATATATATATATATATATATATATATATATATATATATATATATATATATATATATATATAATATATATATATATATATATATATATATATATATATATATATATATATATATATATATATATATATATATATATATATATATATATATATATATATATATATCCTCCGGTGAGCAAAGGCCGGAGGCCTACCAAATTCTACTAGAGTTGGAAAATATCGGATCTTGGTCACTAAAGGCCGACATGTCTAGATAGACGGCATTTAAAAGTGCGAAAGTCCAAGGAAGTCGAAAAAACAGATAAAGGGAGTGTGTTCTAGACTTGACCAATAGAGCACATGTAAGAATAAGCATAGCTGTTAAGTCTAGGGTCAGAGAGTTGGCAGAGAAAGGATGAGAATGTGCAGAAGGGCGTGTCACACGAGCTCTTCTCAATGGAGAGGGTATGCGACGGGAGAGTTTAGAAGAGCTGAGTCCATTGTACTAACAATAGTATAGAGAGAGTGACGCAACAATTCGACAGGAAGAAAGAAATTGGAGAGAATTAATAAGAATGGGAGAGTTGAGACGAAAAGCCCTTGACTCCACCATCTCAAGGAGCTGTAGAGTGGAACCACCCCCAGATGTGAGGTGTACTCCATACAGAAACGAACAACATCAATATAAAGAGAAAACAACTGGGGTAGCGTGACGAAATTCTGAAGGAGCCTTAGAACCCTCAACTTCTTGGAAACTTGTTTAGAGAGAGAAATAATGTGATCTTTCCAAGAAAGATCACGAGAAAAAATAACGCCAATACTAAAAACAGATGAAGGTTTGAGTTGTGTGGAAGATTGTGTCGAGAAGAGAGATAGGAGTTTTTAAGGCATTGAAAATGAGTGTTTTCTCTGCCACAATTTGAATTAGCGAAAGATCAGAGTTAGTTGCTCCAAGGCTACCCTCCTTGCGTCTATTAACTACTGATGGGAGAGGGATCTTTTAAACTGGAAGGAGTAATGAAGAGTGGAGTCATCAGTATGCGAGTGACTAGGATATGAAGTAATAGAGAGGTCATTAGTGAAAAGTAGAAAAAGTGTTGGGGATAGGACAGAACCCTTGGTAACACCACTGTTAACAGGTTTAAAGGATAAATGGTGGCCGTCTATAACAATTGCTATAGAACGAACGGAAAGTAAATAAGAGAGAAGGATAGATACCGAAAGAAAGAAGTTTAGAAATCAAAGCTTTGTGCCAGACTGTATCGAAAGCTTTTGATATGTCCAGGGCAACGGCTAAAGATTCACCGAAATGCCAAAGAGCGGAGGACGAGGGGTCAGAGAGAAGGGAAAGAAGATCAACAGTAGACCGTTTCTTATGAAAGCCATACATCAATCAGAAATGATTGAAAAAATTGAAATATTTCCAAATCTTCCTTTTAAGGATAGAGTTCGAAATTTTAGAGAGAACGAAGGTCAAAGAAATGGGACGGTAGTTGGAGAGTGAGAGGGATCCCCCTTATTCGGCACAGGCTGAATGAGTGTAAGCTTCCAGCAAAGATGGAAAGACAAGTAGAAAGACAGAGATGAAATAATTTACCAAGGCATATTGCAATCTCGGAAGCGCAAGTTTTGAGAACCACGGGAAGGATACCATCAGAACCGTACGCCTTAGTATTAAGCTCAGAGAGAGCAGAAATGACAACTTTAGAAATAATTATAATTTTAGGCATAAATGAGATGGAGGGAGATGAAGGAGGAGGAATAGCTCCAGAATCGTCTAAAGTTCGATTATAGGCAAAAATTTGATCGAAGAGTTCAGCTTTTGAAGGTAAAACGGCAGTTGTGCTGTCAGAAGATGATGAAGAAGCAAAGTTAGAGTTGGTATTTTTTTGTAAAATGCCAGAAAAAGCATGGAGAAAAAGAACCAGATAGAGTTTACGAGTTTCTGAAGTTTGAAGACGGCAGTAATTCCTGAAGGAAGCATCCCTGCGGCGAATAGCACGAGAACAAGCATTTAAACAAGGTTTGTTTGTTTAGTTGAAAAGAAAGAATATGGAATGTAAGCCTCCATACCAGAGAGAATCACATCGGTAATGCGTTCTGCACACTCAGAGGAACCCCTCCCACGGAAGCAATAATCTTTCCACGGGAAATCAAAGAAGTACGTCCGCAAGTCCGACCAGCTTGCAGTACCGAAATGCCACAAACGTTTCTTCGCACTAAGAGGAGGTCTATCTTGCGCAAGACTTGAAAAAATAGATACAGATATAAGGTGATCGGAGGAACTCGAAGATTTGCATAGAGTTTGACAGTATAGGGAGAAGGATTAGAAGTTAGAAAAAAGCCTAGAATATATTATATATATATATATATATATATATATATATATATATATATATATATATATATATATATATATATATATATATATATATATATATATATATATTACTTGTCCATTTCCTCCTTTGTCCTCATCCGTTGCATGAACAGTAATAACAGGTGATCCATTTGGGGCAGATTCTTCTACTTTAGCATGGTAAGAAGGACAATCCTTAAAGACAGGTTTATTATCATTAACATCAGTAATGAAAACTACCACGACTGCTGTAGACGTATGCTTAGAAAGAGAGCCTCCAGGACAGCAACTACCATCATCAACGGCTGTCACATTTAATTCATACTTATCACGATCGAGAGAGATGGGTCCATTATGTAGACGAATTACTCCAGTCATTTTCTCAATGACAAACTGTCCAGATTCTGAAGCGCCTCCTACAAATCCAAATTCAACATTGTCTCCATCCTTGTCAGACGCAACCACAGTTGTTACTAGCGTACTACGACCAGCATTTTCATCAACATTTGGAGTATATACTTGTTGAGAAAACATTGGCTTTTCGTCATTTTTGTTTTTGGTGTAAATGCGTATGGTGGCCGTTCCTTCCTTTGGAGGCTCCCCTGTAAAAAAAAAAGTTTAAAAAAATAAAATATATATATATATATATATATATATATATATATATATATATATATATATATATATATATATATATATATATATATATATATATATATATATATATATATATATATAGGGAAACAAAGAACACTTACTGGAAGATGAAGACTTTTCTCTTCCGGAGTCGAACCATCGCATGGAAGCATTAGAACAATAAAAACTCGACAATTTACCATTCAGTTATTTCAAACTCAAAAAAGTTTGATTCAAGAATAACTTGGGAACTCATTTGCTGAAAGTTCTTGAATCAAACTTTTTTGAGCTTGAGGACTGCTCAACGGTAAAGTGTAAAGTTTTTGTTGTTTTTACTTGCAACATGCAGTGGTTCGACTCAGGGAGAGGAATGTCTTCTTTATCTCCTTGTAAATGTTCTTCATTTTCCACTATATATATATATATATATATATATATATATATATATATATATATATATATATATATATATATATATATATATATATATATATATATATATATATATATATATGGGTCATTCCAAGTCATCAACCAAAATTGGCAATTTTTTCCGTGCCCCTTTCGATTTTTATGAAAAATGGCACACTAACAGATCTTGTTGAGAAAATATGAATGGCGTTTGAAATATTGGTCAAAATGGTGATGTCAATTTTCAGAGAGTAGTCCGAGGTCAAAATACAATATCTCGGCTTCTATGGCACTTAGAAGCATCGTGTAAAGACCATTTAAAAGATCTTTGAATAGCGGTACAACATTTATTTAGATGATTTTGACCTCGGAGGTCAAATAAAAAATTTGACCTATTGTGACCTTGACCTTGACAAAAAACCTCCTCTTCGATTTTTTTCAACCTTTGCTGAATTATTTTTATATATGTATATTTAAATTTTTTTTAATGAATTATTTTTGGTTTGGCTTGGTTTAGAAAATATAAGCAATTTAATAAGTACAAATATCACATTTTCACTTTTTTGCGATTTTTATCTAGGAGAAGTATTAGGAATACTAGAATTAAAAAAATGTGTTGGTTGGAGAAGGAGCTTGGGTGTAAGGGCTGAGATGGTTTGGTCATGTTTGTAGAATGAAAGAGAGAAAGGTAAAAAAGGTGTTTGTATCAGAAATGGAGGATGCAAGAGATAGGAGAAGACCGAAAGGAAGTTGGATGAGTGGTGTCAATGACCTGGGAGGAGGGTGTGCGACTGATAGATGATAGGAATGAGTGGAAAAGATTGATAAGGGGTGAGTGTGGGAATTGAATGGGGCCTGCGATAGACACTCCACGTTTAAAAAAGAAGAAGTTTTTACAACTTATACCATTCAGCAGTTCAGTGTCCATTGAAGGTTTCTGGAGACTGGTGAAAATGCTAAGCGACCTGGGTTGGAAAGAGGTCGGGCTAAAACAGTATAAGATGATTCATTGTATCAAAGTTTTAGTGGAATTGCTACCTCACAAGTGTACAACTTCAACATCAACTCCGGGAATATACACAGAAAGGCTGTTAGTGAGTTTTAGACTATAGAAGGACTTGATACATCAACTAATAAAAAATGCACAATTCACTCCAATGCACTGATAATCAGTTTTGTTTAGCAAGTTGTGACAAACAATAGGTAGGGTCTACCACAGACATGGAGAACGATATGCAAAACGCTGCATAAAAAAACAAGCCAGCTACGATGGAGGGTCCAGAATAATCTGTAGCAGCTTTTCATAAAGTAGCAAATCGACCTTGTATTCATTGACTGGTCAATGATAGACCTCATAAAAGGTGTCTGTCGGCCCACCAGTATATTGCGGCAATTTTGCTGTCTTCGAGTTAACGTAGATAATGCTAGGTAGCACAATGGGTTTACTGTAAATTAGTACCTCGTGACATTTCGGTCTCGCAGTGTTGATATAAACCCCATTGAGTATCTATGAGAAGAGTTCAGGCAAGAATTCCCACTGCAAAACTACGTCTTTAAAATGGTGATCAAGTAGGAGTGGGATAATATTTCGCAAGATTATATTATGCTGATCATGTTAATGAGAAACCAGATAAATGCACTTATTAGGATGAGGAGGTAATAAGTTATTATTAAAAAAAATTTCATTCATTATCACCTTTCCATTGTTGCAACTGAAATTTTTTTAAATTCTTCTCTTCTCTTTTGTTTCATTACTTTCCATTTCTAACTTTGTAAACGTTTTTGAAAGGTGCAAAACCCTTAAAAATGATCACTTTGTAACAGTAATAAAATGACCTTTCAAATCACATCTTTTTTATGTAATATGCTTCATCATAGAATAGTTGTTAATGCTTTACAAAGATGGGTCAATAAAAAAAATTTTTTTTTTTTTGCACGTTAGTGCAATGAATCAATTTTACTAACGAAGATCAAAACTGAACAGAGAAATAAAGCACTGTCAAAACTACAGTTGTGAATATTATTAGTGGCTTAAGATTTTAAAATTCACAAGTTTTAACATGCTAACGATTTTCACAAAATATTTAAATAGTTACTATCCAGATAAATAAATTTGCGAAAACAAATACTAACAGCTTACCTCTGTCGATGGCTGTAACAGTAAATTCATAATAAGCATTATTGTCATCAGCATCAAGGATCTTATCATTGTAAATTATTCCTTTATTGTCTACACGAAAATGATCATCCGAAACGGAGTAAATTATTTCCGCATTCGTTCCCGCATCATCATCTTTTGCTTTTACCTATAAAATCAATATTAATAAAAAAATAAAAAAATAATAATAATAATAAATTAATTTAAAAATTTAAGTCAAAGATAGAGATTGAAAAGATAAATGATGATTTCTACTTCACTGATATTTTTTATTTATTTATGTCCTTAAATCATTAAAATCAAGAAATAATTGAAATAAAGTCATTTACTTTAGTATATATATATATATATATATATATATATATATATATATATATATATATATATATATATATATATATATATATATATATATATATATATATATATATATATATATATATATATATATATATATATATACAGGACCTCACAGACAAACTTGTCAGACCGATAGGTCATACAGAGATGAACATGTTTTGTTAAGGTACATGTACCTACAAACCAGTAGTTTCGAGGTTTTGCTCATCGCGCAAGATGCGCGCCCACTAAGTAACACAGTCTTGGTTTGTCGTCATTTTGCTTCGTGCACGTACTGACAAGCTTACCGGTACGTCCGCATGGTGTGCGGATAGCAGTAAACATGGACTGAGTTATATGAACTGACTGACATGATGTGTTACAGTGAGGCTAGTTAAAATTTACTAGAGGCTATTCGCATCTACGAGCAACGTTATTCTAACAGGACATCCACACCAAAGTACCTTTGCTGCAATACATAGCCACCTACCAAAAAGAGGTAACCTTCGTCCTCTTTATGTCGGAGTGGAAGGTGTGTTGTGAGGACATACGTGTTTGATGATGACGTGGTCTAGAAATTCAGCGAAGCCCCGTCATCAAGAACGTGTGCCGTGGCGCATGCTATGAGCGTAAGTCACCTGTCCATATAGAAGGTTCTTCGGAAATACAACCTACATGTGTACCACCATCAGGGTTCACTCCCTGGGACCAAGTGATTATGCACCTCGTATGCACTTTGTACGGTGGTTTCTTCATCGCTGTAAAAATGAAGCCGCCTTCTCCACACATGTTATTCACAGATGAAGTCTTCTTTACTTGTGACGGTTATTTTAACAGCATGAATAGAAACATCTGGGACTTTTTTTTTTTTTTACTGATTACTATTGCTTACGGTCCAAGCCTTTTCAAGGAGGAGGCAGAAATAAAAAAATAAAAGAAAACCCACTCAATCCCGACTAACGCAAATCTCTTAGATGGGCGCAGACGGAGGCCTTAAAGAGAGAAAGATTAAATGCAGGAGGAAAAACAGATGATGGCAGAGAGTTCCACATAACAGAAGTGGCTGAAAAGGAGGCACCAATACAGACAAGCCTGGGGTTTACCATATTTTCACCAACTTCATGCGAAAGCATGGTTCCCCTTGTGCTACGACATTGATGCAATGGTGGTGGAATGCGAGAGGTCAGTTCCCTCGAGCAGCTGCCGTTGCAATCCCTATAGAAAAGAGATAGTGTACCAACGTTACATCGTACAGACAGAGGGTCAAGTGAGTTTGAGAGGAGAGGACAGTTTATTAATCTCTTAGTCTTAGTTCACAACATCACCAACAATTGTTTTCCGTGAATATATGGGTTGGAATTGTTGGCTGATATATGCAGAGACCTGTGTCCTGCCAGCAAAGTTAAAAGGAGGTGCGTACCTAGTTCCTTCAGACCGTACTTCAAGACCTGTAGGACAACGTATCTTGTGAGGTGAGCCGACAACTTTGGTTTCCATATGATGGCGCCCCAGTATACTTATGTATTGATGCGCGGACGCAGCTAACCATCGACTTTTATCTTTGGGGGTATAAGATATCTTGTATGTAACTCCAGTTACCTGTAGAGCTCAGCTGATTGCCTGTATCAATGATGCGTTTCACCCCATCACCCAGAATCTTGTCATGCTCGACCGAGTTGGACGTTCGTTGCTGCGACGGTATCAGGAATGTAATGAGGTGCAAGGCAAACTGTTTGAACAAACATTGTAATGTAAATCTGACTTTCAATAAAACGTATTGTTCACAACTGTTTCTATTCCATTTCTTCCTAACAGTACGGGCGAACTCCGAGACGAAGGGCTGGATGGTATATGTACCTTAACAAAAATTTTTAATCTCTGCATGACCTACAGGTCCTACAAGTTTGTCGGTGGGGTCCTTTAATACCGTGTGTGTGCATATATATATATATATATATATATATATATATATATATATATATATATATATATATATATATATATATATATATATATATATATATATATATATATATATATATATATATTGCCAAGGATATCCAAAATTGCAAAATTTTACAAATCCATTTTTGCATTTAGACTGTACAGAAGATGTAAATCCCAAGAGATGCATAAAGAAAACCTCAGCATCACATTTATAAATATCAAAATTATCATATCCGCATATATATATATATATATATATATATATATATATATATATATATATATATATATATATATATATATATATATATATATATATATATATATATATATATATATATATATATATATATATATATATATATATATATATATATATATATATATATATATATATATATATATATATATATATATATATATATATATATATATATACGAAAAATAAATGGCTAATGTACTGTTAACACCATAATAATATTTACTTCATCAATAAACCCTATTATCTGCCTATGAGCAAGACTTTAAAAACAATAAAAACAAAAAAATTAAAACGAAGTAACATATAGTGAAAAACAAGGAAATCTATTAAAACCAGCACCAAACTTTCAATCTCTCACCCGGAGATTTTTATTCAAGGCAATAGGACAGTGAAAGAAAAAGAAGTTATTCTCAAGACGACTCAAAGCCAGAAAAATTTCGTTGGTTCGAAAATTGTATTTTTTATGGTATAACCATGTTTTTTCTAAAATGTTCTTGTAAAATCTTCCAATTTTCAAAAAAAATTATTCAGAGTATCATCAATGTTTATTTCTCCTGGATGTCTATTAAAATTATTAGTATTGATAATGATGAAGGACTCTAGAACAATGCCATAACAATGACAATAAAAAGTTTCAAGAGACCATCATTAAAAAATACTAATTTTAATAGACATCCAGGAGAAATAAAAATTGATGATACTTTGAATGATTTATTGAAAAATGAAAGATTTTACAAGAACATTTTAGAAAAAACAAGGTTATACCATAAAAAAAAATACAATTTTCAAACCAACGAAGAAATGTAAAAAAATTCTTCAGTCTTTGAGTCGTCTTGAGAATAACTTCTTTTTCTTTCACAGTTCCTATTGCCTTGAATAAAGATCTCCGGGTGAGAGATCGAAAGTTTGGTGAGTTGGTTTTAATAGATTCCCTTGTTTTTTTTTTACTACTTGTTACTTCATTTTAATTTTTTATGTTCTTATTGTTTTAAAAGTCATGCTCATAGGTAGATAATAGGGTGTATATATTATATATATATATATATATATATATATATATATATATATATATATATATATATATATATATATATATATATATATATATATATATATATATATATATATATATATATATATATATATATATATATATATATATATATATTCTTTAAAATTTGTTGGCAAAATTCGTTAATGGTTCTCATGTGTAACAGTACCCCATTATCGTATTTAATTCCGCTCTGCCAAATATACTAGTAGCTGTGGGAATAAATTATTACAATAAAATTTAGCCGAACTAAATTAACAAACCATCAGCTATATAGAACGCTCACAATATCATATAAAAATATTTGATATGAAAGCATTTAAAACACTCAAAACCTGAATTCTGGGTAATTTCATATCTAGCTTACTAAAAAAACAGTACATTTGTCATTGTTAAGTTTTTTCAATAATTTTTACATTTCTTTTTCTTTCTTTAGTTTATCAACTCCTATCAGTTGTTTGTAAATTCTTCTCCTTTGTATGAAGGTATCATTTCCTATTCATCACTGACAATTGACAGTACTATTAGAGTTCTTTTTCACCCTATTACAATATAACAAAAATTCAATTCTCTAAGTCAAACATGAAATCATGAGTAGTCTCCAATGCTTGATCAAAACCTGTTACATATAAAGGGTGGAAAAAGTAGTAGGTCAAATTAGCTTGCAATACACTTATAAAGAGAAAACATTAACCAGTAAACAATAAATATGATCAAAACCCTTTCCTACTTTCTCACATTAAGAGAAAGAAATATAAACAATTGTTTATATTTCTATAAATTCAGGTGAAAATTTTAATTTTTAAGGACTAAAATCTCTTCAATCCTTAAAATAGCCCATGAAACTTGGAATCATTCATTCTTTCAGTGTTTGGAGGCGAAACGAAAGTAATGAAAGTATCTTTTTGAATATTTTGTCATGCCTGTTTGTTCTATTTTGCTATGAAAAATGAGTCTCCTCTTATGCAACTGATAACTTAAATATTATCTTCTAAGTTTGAGGGGTATGAATGAAGAAAGGGGAGTAATGGGATTGCCACTTTAACATACTCAACAAACACATTGGCGTAAGATCAAGAGATTGCTCAAGATACCCTCTGACAAGAAGAGCGAAAAAATGTGCAAGGCAACAGTGAACAGAGGAAAGTACCATCCAAAACATTCTCATAGGGTTATGTGAAATGAGGGTACTTTTATCATTCCAGAC
The DNA here is from genome assembly GCA_009176605.1 of Armadillidium nasatum. NCBI lineage: Eukaryota > Metazoa > Arthropoda > Malacostraca > Isopoda > Armadillidiidae > Armadillidium > Armadillidium nasatum. The sequence continues at coordinate 81,169 of SEYY01001079.1, read as the reverse complement.
TGAGTATGTCCTCTAAGCTTATCAGAAAATCCCATTTTCATGGCTCCTTAATCAAAAAGCTCCTAATTATATAACTAATCCATATTTTTTGTGTGGTTTTAATCTTGTTCTGTATACACATACAAAATTACTACAAAATTTTTAAGATACACATTCACAGTTTGTCTGTTCCAAAAATCCGCATCTGCTTCATTATGTATTTATATACAAAAGCTCTCAATAGTGAATGTTAAAAATTTTACATCCATAAAAATTTTCAAGGACCAATAATTATTTTAAAAATTTCAAAACCATTAACATGTTTTAAATAAATAAATGAAAATAATAATTAACAAATAAAAATAATATATTACCCTCAAAATTGAAGACCCAATTGGAATATCTTCATCGATATTGTGAGCCTGATAATCAGGTAAATCAAATTTTGGGGGATTATCGTTCACATCTGTTACTTTGATAGTAAGCTGAAATAATAATAATAATAATAACAATCAAGTAGTAGTAAATAAATCAATCAGAATATACAGAAGCTAAATTACTTAATCACAAAACTTACATCAACAGAGGTTGAGAAACCACCTGAATCTTCAGTAGCTGTTACAACTAACTGATAAATATGTGGCTGTGTTACATCCTCAAAATCAAGCTCCTTTGCTAATTTTACAATCCCTGAAGTGGGTCCAATATTAAATGTACCAGCACCTTGGCCTTTTGCTTTTAGGGTATATCGGATTTCTCGATCAGCAAATGACTGTGCCTTTACAGATATGATGCTATAAGAATAGAAGAAATTTGTAAATAAATTGTAAATATATATATATATATATATATATATATATATATATATATATATATATATATATATATATATATATATATATATATATATATATATATATATATATATATATATATATATATATATATATATTAGGGTTGGGAGTATATCCAGTAAAAATAAAATTCTTAATAAGGACTAAAATTTTCAAATTATTAAAATATAAAATATGTTCTTTATTTTCCTACATTATTCTATATAACAGTACCTTTGGCAATTCAAGTTAAATTAATATAGACATGTTTTTGAATATATATTAACTTGATCACATAACTATAAACTTAAAATTTGAAATTTTTTTTTCTCGCTTTATATATATATATATATATATATATATATATATATATATATATATATATATATATATATATATATATATATATATATATATATATATATATATATATATATATATATATATATATATATATTTTTTTTTTTACCCCCTGACCACCCCACGCTGAGGTTGCCACACTTCGCTAATGAAGCCGCCCGCCGCAGTCGGCCTCGTCCAGAGATCTTTCAAGGTAGTGATGCCCCAGGAGATTCTGGGGCGAGAGTTGGAAGGACAGTGTAATAGAAAGTGTGACTCGGTCTCTGGGGCCGATCCGCATCTAGTACAAGTGGGAGATGTTGTCTGGTTTATTTTGAATTTATGTTTGTATTGTTGTAAGTTTGGGTAGTGCCCACATCTCAATCTTGCTAATGAGATTTGTGAGTGTCTTGAGAGGTTGCTGAAGTCGGGGTTTAATTCAGGAGGGGGGGTGTCAAGGATGTTGCTTGGTGGTCTGTTGATCAAGTAGGAATGCGTTAGTTGAGTGTGGATATGTTTGGTTATTGTAGTATTGGGGGGAGGTGGGGAGATGATTTAGGATTTGTTTGTAGAAGGTATCAGTGGATGATGGAGGTTGTTTTAGTCTGTGTTTGGTAGGTTGGAGGAGAGTATTGTGGCATGGGTGTGTGGGTAGACGGGTTTTTTGCGTAAAATTGAGTGCCTATCATTTTGAGGTAGTTATTTAAAAGTAGTATTTTGGTTTCATTATGTAGGTGTTGTTGAGGGGTTGTGGGTGTGCAGCCGGTGATTGTGCGGAGGGATCTATTTTGCGTTATTTGGAGTGTCATTAAGTTTTGATTGGAGAGCATTGGGTACCAGACAGGGGAGGCATAGTTGATGGTGGGACGTGTAAATTGTTTGTAGATGGCAATTGAGGTTTGTATGTTGTTGTTTATGGCTGTGTTGGCCACTGTTTTGAGGATGTTGAGTTTTCTGTTTGCGGCTGAGGTGGTATTTTGGATGTGTTTGGTGAAAGTGAGGTGGGTGTCAAAGGTTTGGCCGAGAATCTTTGGAGTATTGTTGAGGGGTATGGGAGTGTTGTTTAGGAGAACTTGTGGGTGGGTGTTGGATAGGTGTTTGTCTGTTGTTATGAAGGATATGGAGGATTTGTTTGGGGATGCCATCATCCGGCTATATATATATATATATATATATATATATATATATATATATATATATATATATATATATATATATATATATATATATATATATATATATATATATATATATATATATATATATATATATATATATATATATATATATATATATATATATATATATATATATATATATATATATATATATATATATATATATATTTAAATATATTCACCAGTTGACCATCCTAGAGGGGAGGGAGGGGGGTAGGTGGGCTACACCACACTCGGAAAGTCCGCCACTGCGACTGGTCTCCTCCACCGGTCACTCAGGGCTGCAACGCCCCAGGCCACTCTGGGTTGTTGACTAGATGGACAGGTCAGCAGCAGATGGTGCCGCACCAACGTTTAGTGCAAGTTGATGTAGTAGTTTGGTTTATGTGGAATCTGGGTTCGTATTGTTGAAGGTCTGTGTGATGTCCACATCTGAGCATTGCTAGAGTGGCTTAGACAGGAATGGGAAGGGTGTCGGCTTCTTTTTCTATATCCGGTGGAAATGTGTTGAGAATATTGTTATATTTGCGCTGTCTAAGGAAGAACTTCCGTGAGGGGCGATATAGATGTGCTTGGTGTAAGTATCATTGTTAATGGGGGAACGAATGTTCATTAAGATGGGTCTGTTTGAGTGTTTGGGAGGGTTGCAGTTGTTTTAGTCTATGTCTTCTTGGGTTTGTGAGAGTAGTATGACAGGGATGTTCAGGCTGTAATGTTTTGGAGTAGAATTGGGTTCCTATCATTTCTAAGCGTATATAAATGGGAAGAATTTTTGTATCATCATGTAGGACTGTAGGTTATGCTGTGGTGCATCCAGTTATTATTCTGCGGGCTATATTTTATGTTTTTTGTAATTTGTTTATATTTTGTTTTGAGAAGAGTGAATGCAATATTTGTAAGCTGAATACCACCAGTCTTGCAAAGTCTGTCAAGAACAACGAGCAGTAACTCAGTATGCACATTATAATAATTAATATCACATTGTAAATGACATGAATGTCAGAAAGTGGAGAGAGTGGTGCAGCTCATAATCACTGAACTCCTGGACAAAGGAATACAGTTCTTTTGTCAAATAAATCAACCTTCACACTGTTCCCAACTCCAAACTGTGTCTACATGTTGAGAACACCATCCTAAGAATATGATCTGGACTACCTTATGCCACAAATGATGCATGGAGGAGGTGCCACCACGGCTAGGAGAGCGATATCATGGAATTCTGCAGGCCCTTTTCTATTTTATGCCTCAAATGATACATGGAGCAGGTGCCATCATGGCTATACTACAGGCCCATTTCTCTTCATGCGTAATAAAGTAACTGCCAGGGATTATGCTCGCATTTTGGGTGACCAGGTTCATCCAACAGAGTAAATAGTTTCTTGGAGGTAGTTTAATTTATCAAGATAATATGGCTCCAATTCATCAGGCTCACATTGCCCAGTCATGGTTTGACGAACATGTACATTAAGTTTCATAAAACGTCACTAATGAGATCCACAATCGCTAAACCTTAATAAAAGAGCCCTGTGGTCAGTACTAGAGTATAGTGTTCGAGGTCGCTATTCACCACCTGAAGTTTTTCTTCTAATTCTGCATGGAAATGTTTAATCAGAAAACTTACATCAACATTACATATATATATATATATATATATATATATATATATATATATATATATATATATATATATATATATATATATATATATATATATATATATATATATATATATATATATATATATATATATATATATATATATATTTATATATATATTTATATATATATATATATATATATATATATATATATATATATATATATATATATATATATATATATATATATATTTATATATATATTTATATATATATATATATATATATATATATATATATATATATATATATATATATATATATATATATATATATATATATATATATATATATATATATATATATATATATATATATACCTTCAAACGCCGTGTATCGGGATATGTGTATCAGCAGTCTCTTTTTACCCTATTGAATTATTGTATCAATTTCTCCATACTATCGATATTACAACGGACACTCCTCTTGTTGCATTCTTCCTCAACTGAGAAAGGCTCGTGTGACACATCTTTCTACAGAGTCTCATTCTTTCTCTGTCCAACTCTCTAACCCCAAATTTAACTACTAAGCTCAATCTTTCATGTATTCTACTGGTGAAAGTCTGGAACATACTTCCTTTGACTTCCACACCTTCAAACGCTGTGCATCGGGACATTTTGGCCTTGAAGTGGACTGATTTTGTAATTTCTAACTCTGATGGAAATTAGTAGGCCTCTGGCCTTTGCACCAGAAGATTTTATATTATATATATATATATATATATATATATATATATATATATATATATATATATATATATATATATATATATATATATATATATATATATATATATATATATACTAATAATTATGCTAGATCCTCAAATAATATATTTAAAAAGTTTTCAAAGTTTAAAAAAAATAATAGTTTTTTAAAAAGGCTAATCTCTTTGTGGCTACATCTGAACTACCATTCTCCAAGCGACAGAATAAAACTGAATTAAAGAAAGTCACGGGCACAACCCAAAGTCAAAAACAATTTAAATTGTTTCTAGTTTTCAATTTTTAGATAATCATTTTGTATCCAATGCTATTATTTATATAGTTATTGGTAATTACATCTAATAAGTATGCACCCTTATGAACATTGTTGTTGTTTGGTGTGTTGGTTATATGCAATAGCAATTTTTAAAGTTTCTAGAAAGGAATCATTAAATACACTGACATTCTGTGCACACAAAGAGATTGATGGTCTCACAGGCTTTGAAAGTTCTAAAAATGTATTGCATACAATTTTTCCTGGATGAGTTTCACCAAATTAAAAGCATTTTTATACTTTTGTGCTACCCAGATTACTCAAGCATGTTTTAGTTTAACCGGATACACAACTATCACTGGATATGTAATCAACCAATTTGTCCAAGGGACTATAAAATAGTTTTGTAATATAAAAATTAAACAAGTTGAAGGAAATCTCTCATATGTGCATATGTATGAGCAACAAAAGCAATTAGGTAGGAAACATTCAAAATTTAAAAAATCAAAAGATAAAATTACTTACTCGTGATCTTTAGGAGCATTTTCTGGGATAGTTTTCTCATATTTCGGAAGATAAAACTGTGGAGGTCTTTTGCCACCAACAATTGATAATCTCTCTTCAGAAGTTGACTGGAAAGAGTTATCTTCATTCCTTCCATTATGATCTTCTGCTTTTACATAAAGAACATATTCCATATCTAACTGAAACATCTCTGAACCCCGAGTTCGAACAACACCAGACTTCTCATCAACTTCAAAACGTCCACCAGCTATATATATATATATATATATATATATATATATATATATATATATATATATATATATATATATATATATATATATATATATATATATATATATATATATATATATATATATATATATATATATATAATAACAACAGATTGAATTAATTCATACAAAAGAATGAGAGATGCACTCACTTCTATCTCGTACAAGAAAATAATGAATATCGTGATCTTTATCTGGGTCACGAGCTTGCAGTGTGAAGACATGAGTGTTAGGTGGGGCATTTAGCTTAACCACAGTTTGCATGGGAAGTGGTCTATTGATGAAGAAAGGAGGCTCATCATTTACATCGCTTATTTGGAGTATCACACGTTGATTGTCAGTATCTATAAATAGAAGTGAAAATAAATAATTTCATGAATGAGCTAATATTAAAAATTTTATAATAATAATAAAAATAATTACTTATCCTTTTAGTTTCAAACACTCTAGAAGCAAGGTCCGTAATTTCTAAATAAAGTGTACATTGCAATAATGATGTTATTTTTGGAAAATTAAACATTTCTCACAAGACTGTATGGTTATGTTGATGGTTGATGATAAGCTCTTAAAACTATTGATATTGATAAGT
>SEYY01001079.1:57500-74718 GCA_009176605.1 Armadillidium nasatum | reverse complement strand
TACGAAGGATGGTAGGGATTGGGAAGAGTATAAGGAGAGTGTAGGGAGGTGAAGAGAGCAAAAAGGAGAGTGAGAGTGGAGTGGGGTAGAATGTTGGCAGAGAATTTTAAGGAAAGGGGTAAGATGTTTTGGAAGAAGGTAAATAAAGCAAGGAGAGGGAGAGATGAGTGGGGAGAGGGAGTTAGAAGGGAAGATGGTGATGTGGTGCAAGGAGATGGGGAGGTGGGGGAGAGATGGAAGAGACACTTTAGTGATTTGTTAATGGGTGTGGGAAGAATAATGGGTAATGGAGAATAATGAAGGGATGTTGTTAGAAGAAGATGGGAGTATTAGTAGAGAGGAAGTAAAAGTACCTGTGGGAAAGGTGAAGATGGGAAAGTCGGCAGAAAGGGATGGTATATTTGGGAGATGATAAGGGTGGGAGTGGGATAGATAGTTGACTGATTGGTAAGTATGTTTAATATGTGTTGGGGAGAAGAGAGAGTGCCTCAGGAGTTGCAAGATGCTCGCAGTGCCGATATATATATATAGGAAAAGGGTATAAGATGGTGTGTAGGATATAAGGGGGAAAGCTTGTTGAGACTGTAGTAGGGAAAATCCCTTATGCGAGAGTTAGGTAGTCGAAAGTGAAAAAATTGGGACTAGCAGAGAGAGTAGGGGAGGAACAAGGAGGTTTTAGAGGAAGGTAGGGGATGTGTGTGGATCAAGTGTTTACACTGAGAATAATTGGTTTGAAAGATAGAGTGGGGTATGTAAGATTTATGGATTTGAAAAAGGCGTATGATAGAGTTTGTGGGAGGAAATTTTTTGAGGTTCTATAAAGAAGGGGGGGGAAGTGAGAGGTAGATTATTGAATGGAATTAATTGTCATTTATATATATATATATATATATATATATATATATATATATATATATATAATATATATATATATATATATATATATATATATATATATATATATATAAGGGACCGACCGGGGTGGAATTTTGCCGGGTTACCTAAAATTGTAAAGAGGTCAAAAGCACTTGAAATTTTAGGTTAAGAAATTAGATATAAATTTAATTTAATTGTAAGGAAGTAGTAGAATAGGCCAACATTCATTAAATTAATGATTATATGCATTTTCTCTAAAAATTTCAGAAAATTACAGTTTTGATAATAAAGTTTTAAAAAAAGTACAAAAATTAAAAAAAAAAAATTATTCTAATTCATAATAGTGATTAACACGTTTACCTAGGTAAGACCAAAGGTAAGTTGAAAAAATGTAAGATATAAAATTATCAATAACCTGTATTTATACATATCATTATTATTTTATTGCTAATCAAACTTGTATCATTTATCTGCATTATTTAAAAATTATTATTTGTTTATACTTTCAGTCAATATGGCTAAAAGATAGCTTCTGCAGTATTGGAGTACTTTACAATGTTTCAGGATAGGCTCGAAATAGCTAAATGTAACATCTGCAGTCAGAAAATTAGAAGAGAACCTCCGGGTGCTACAAGTAAAAAAATTTCAACCAAATCTTTTTGGAGTATCTAAAATCAAAACACAAAGATGAACATTCACTAGCAGAAAAGGAGCGGTCAAAAGAAACAGAAAAGAAAAAAATATTAATTTTATTATTTTGTTTGAAATTTTTTTTATTATTGACTGATTGAGCTGAAATTTTCAAATGCATTTTTTCACGAAGTTTTGAGTTGAGTCTATAATTTTTTTTTTTGAAAAAACTAAAAACTAGGTCACTGGTCCACATGAGCTGAAAATTTAACTGAATACCTTTGCCCCAATTTCTTGCATTGGTGGGAATAGATTTTTGATATCACGTCTAGAAAAAAGTTATAAGCACTTGAAAAAAAATTTGCAAAAATCGTACCCTTCTGGAGGAAAAAAATTTTTTTTAAAAAAATTACCTACTATTTTTTTTTTTTTTGAATATTTTTAGAAGAGGACAGGGCAACAATTTTTATTTAGTGCATTATTAAATGCTTTTTTGAAGCGAGATATAGCCTCTCAAACTTTGGAATTTTTAAATTTGGCCAAAAATGGACCTTTTTGAAGGCTATATCTCAAAACCAACGAATCTCATCGAATAAAGTATAGAGGAATTTGTAGCCCCACCCCTCCTCTATACACACCAAAAATAGGAAATGTTAGTTGTATTTTTTTAAAAAATTTTGTCTGAAAAGGTGGATTTTTTTAGTTTTTTTTTTTTCTATAGTTGGTCAGTTTTTTGGCTTATAACATTTTTCTATAACTCTGGGAACAAAAGTCATTAGAGCTTTTGTAGCCCATATAATTTTGAAAAATATCCAACTTTCAGCGCATTCTAAAAAGTGTTTGGCACCGCCATTCTATTTCCAAAAAAAAAATTTTAACCCAATAGACTCGAAAAACGTAGAAATGGACTTTCTTACCGGTAAAAAAACTATATACACTGAAGTTTCAGCAGAATATTGAAAAATTTAAAAAAATTTTTTTTTTTTTAAACCCCGCCGGCAACCCCGGTTCCCTTTTTGCCGGGCCGGGGCCAGTAAAATACATATAATATTATATATAAACAATATACTATAATATATTAGTATTATATATATATAATATATATAATATATATATATATATATATATATATATATATATATATATATATATATATATATATATATAACCTCATATTTAAAAACCGCATCCTCATAAATTAAAATTCATCCGCATTGAAATCAAATAAATTTAACATCCGCATTCCGATTAAAATTCAACATCCCATCGCATTTCTTTCCAAATTTTTTGTGTTTTCAGATATAATTAAAGGAAAAAACTTGCTTTATTAAGTTATAAGTTCTATATTATATTATATTATATATATATATATATATATATATATATATATATATTATAAATATATATATATATATAATTATATTTTTTTTTTTTTTTTTTTTTTTTTTTTTTTTTTCGTCATTCCCTTTACTAATTCTTAAGAATACAAAAAGACAGGTAGGACGGTTTTATGGTATTTTTTTTGGACTACAATGATATCCTTTTGTATGAACAACTACTGATGTTATATTTGTTCTGAATTCACTCCTAAATTTTATATGTACTTTTGAATCCATTCACTCCATCAAACCCCTGAAAAGGTCACCTCAACATTTGTTGAGGTAAGGTACCTTTAGTTGAATAGGATAGTTAATTGTCTAGTATACACCATCGTTAATATTCATTGATGATAATTTATATAAATAAATTCATTAGAGACCCTAAGTTATCAATATTTAATTATTTTAGGTCCATGTTTCGGGACCATATCCGTGTTTGGAGACCATATCCTTGTTCGGGGACCCTCATTTCAGTTTGAGAACTTATTTCATGTTGTGGACACCCTATTATTATTATTCCATCCGAATTTGAGATTTTGTTCTTATTATGTACCAACCATTTTATTGAAAAATTTTAGTGGTTGTTGTGAACATTGTTCCCCATAAGGATTCACCTTGCCTGTAGATAGTGTATACTGTACACTGGTAGGGCTAAGCTCCCAACTGTGAAAAGAATACTTCTATTTAGTTATCTACTGAACAATTATATTGAATATGAACAAGGTTAGCATCATGGTTTAAGAGTGTTATTTAAACAGAAATATAACATGTACAATGTTCTTTTTTTAGTCATTGGATATATATATATTTTTTTTTATATATATATATATATATATATATAATATATATATATATATATATATATATATATATATATATATATATATATATATTATATACTCATTTAGTGTTTAGTTTTGATTGTTAGGGTTAGAACATAGTTGTTAGTTGTCACTTGTTATCATATAACATAAAAAATTGAGTCTCAGTTATATGTTATTCATAAGAACAAATTAATGACTTTAAATTATTAATTACAAGCTATTTTTTTGTGCATATAGGTTTGCATAGTATATAATATAATTTCTTAATTATATTTATTAAGAAAGTTTATCCCTAATATATATATATATATATATATATATATATATATATATATATATATATATATATATATATATATATATATATATATATATATATATATATATATATATATATTTTTTAATATTATGTATAGGTTAGGATTATTGGTATACATGCGTTCATGCATTGAATGATTGCGCATCGAAAGAGGGCATGTTTTGTACTTTATTTTAGTTATTTATCCACATGCATATTTACATGTGATAAGAATTGAAATCAGGTTATATATATTTTTTTTTATTTACTGAATCTAAAACTATTTATATTTATTAAAAATACTTGTACTCACAACTTGTGTTTAATTACCCACATGTAATTGTTTGGTGATCAATGAGGATTTATAGCCACATCACAAAGGCAAATATTTTTTTTTCCTCTGCACCATCGTTTGCATGTGTGGGCATTTTTAATAGTCACTACTTGCATATTTTTTTCCTTTTCATTTTTCTGAGTGTTGGATGGTCTTTTGAGTTTTTGAGAAGTTTGCTTTTTCTAACATTGATTGCTTTTTGCTTTGTGGGTTCGAGAAGACTCACTCATTCATCCATCCACCATTATTCCTTGAAGACTTTACTGGTACGTTATCCCATTCTATTTTTATTTTTATTTTGTTCAAATTCAGCAGTTGTACAGTAGAAAATTATTGAAATTTTCCTTTGGGTGTATTTTTTTCCCCCATTGGTGCGAAATCTACATTTAAATATCATCTGAATCCTATAATTTTATAATCGATTAAATCTATTTAACCCCAATAAATAAAATTATAACAATATTATATATATATATATATATATATATATATATATATATATATATATATATATATATATATATATATATATATATATATATATATATATATATATAATATATATATAAACCGACTGGGACCCCCCGGCTAAAAATCAGGGAAAACCTGGGTTTGCCTGACTGGGTTAAAATGGCAAATTATACTTAAGAGGACAGATAAATTTCATCAGTCGATTCTTCTGAAATTTCAGTGTATATAGCTTTTTTTCCTGTGAAAAAATTCTATTTCTAGCGTTTTTCAGAGTACAACTGTTAAATTTTTTTTTGTTGGAAATTTGACCCTTTTTCAAATGAATGGTGGGGCTAAATCACCTTTCGGAATAACCTGAAATTTGGACTGTATAATCAGAATTCGATGGGCTACAAGCACTTTTAAGAGACTTTTATTCCCAGAGTTATAAAAAAAATGTAATAAGCCCAAAACTGACCAACAATTGAATTTTTTTTTTTTTTTTAAATCCACCTTTTCGTACAAAATTTATTTAAAAAAAAAAAAAAAACTGCAACTATAACATTTGTTAATTTGGTGGGTGTATAGAGGAGGGAAAGGGCTACAAACTCCTCTCTATACTTTACTCGATGTGATTCGCTGGTTTCGAGATATACCTCTCAAAAAAGGTCCATTTCTGAGCAAATTTCAAAAATTCCCAAGTTTGCGAGGCTATGTCTCGCTTCAAACAAATAGGCTTAAAAAAATGCACTAAAGTTCTAGCCCTGTCCCTCCTCTAAACAATATACAACAATAAAAAAAAATTGGTAAGTAGCGTTTTTTTCTCTCTCTCTTTCTTTCTTTTTGAAAAAAATTTTTTCAAGTGCTTGTAACTTTTTTTGTAGGCGTGATATCAAAAATCCGTTCTCACCAACGGAAGAAATTGGGGCTAAGATTATTCAGTTAAATTTTCAGCTCATGTGAACCAGTGGTTTGACCATGCTATTAATTTTTTTTTTTTCAAATTTGGGTCCAAATAACTTTCAAACCGTTATAGACTCAGAAATATGCTCGAAATCAACTCAGAACTTTGGCAAAAAATGCATTATCCTGAAAATTTCAGCTCAATCATTCAAATAATAAAATAAAAAAAATTTCAAACAAAATATAAGAAAATTACGATTTTTCTTATTGCTTTTAAAAAAAAAAAAAAAATATTTCCTGTTTCTTTTGATCGCTCCTTTTCTTCTGGTAAATGTTCATCTTTGTGTTTTAATTTTAGATACCCCATAAGATTTAGTTAAAAGTATTTTACTTGTGGCACCCGGAGGTCCTCTTCTAATTTTCTGACTGTAGATATTACATTTAGCTATTTCGAGCCTGTCTTGAAACATTGTAAAGTACTCCCATACTGGCTGAAGCTGATCTTTTAACTATATTGACTGAAAAGTATAAGCAAAATAATAATTTTGAAATAATGTAGCTAATTGATACAAGTTTGATACATAGCAATAAAATAACAATGATATGTATAAATAAGATTATATTGATAATTTTTTATCTTACATTTTTTCAAACTTTACATTAGGGTCTTACCTAGGTAAAGCTGTTGAATCACTATTATGAATTAAAAAAAAAAAAAAAAAATTTTTTTTTAAATTTTTGTACTTTTTATTTTACAAAATCTGTAATTTTCTGAATTTTTTTCAGAGAAAATGCATATAATCATTAATTTAAGTGAATGTTGGCTATTCTTCGCTTTTCTTATAATTAAATAAACCTCAATTAAATTTATATCTAATTTTTTAAAAGTAAAATTTCAATGCTTTTGACCTCTCTACAAATTTTAGGCAACCCCGGCCCCGGCCTCGGCCCCAGCAGAATTTCAGTCCTGGTCGGTCCCTACTCACATCAGTAGGTATCGTTCGTCTATTGCAGAAGTAACCCTCCTCCTACCCTGTCAGAGACGTCTATAGTGCGACCTCGTGTCACGGAACCGTGGAACCATCCGAAAGATAGTGGTATGATGCATACAGCACATTCGCCACATACCTCATCTACGGTGTTCCTATAATATGGTGGATGCTCTTAAGCACTCATCTCTCGTTAAAAGGCGTGGGCTATCTACTTTTACGGACGTTTTGGGTGTGGGATTGTTGCAATACGACGTACAATTCTTGCACACGAAATTGACTGATGATGCACGTGAATTAAAACACCAGGAAGAGTAGACATTAAAACAAACTAATGTCAGGAAGGGGGGGGGGAAAAAGTCTCACACTGACGACATCTGTTGGAACACATCCTGTGTTACTCAGGCTGTATTCCCCTTGCTTTGTCCCAAACTACATAGATCTGAACACACTAACTGACGTCATATTTTCTACATTATATTTTGAACATATGTCACATTTTATACTTCAGATTTTAAACATTTTACAACTTATATTTAATAAGGATTATGATAAAACTTGTTATTCTTTAGATTATGCAACTACAAACCATAAAATTTTTTTTTTCTAAAAGTTATTTTGGTTCAATGCAGTGTGTGTGTGTGTGTGTGTGTGTGTGTGTGAGTGCGTGCGTGCGTGTGTGTGTGCGTGTGTGTGTGTGCGTGAGTGAGTGAGTGAGTGAGTGAGTGAGTGAGTGAGTGAGTGAGTGCAAGTTGACAATTAAATTTCGATTTTGTCTTCACGAATTCGTGACTCCACCTTTTCTTTTTCTCCCCCACAATAAACCTTTCCAAATCCCCCTCTCACCCTAAAGTATTATCTCCTCCCACCAGTGTAATTCGTACAGTCACTGTGTGAATGCATATGACGTAAGACTTAAAGAAGAACAAGTCTCCCTCAAGAACCAAAGGACCCTTGCGTCTGAACTAACACATTGACAGTGCACCTTTTCATTCTTACTTTCCCTCCCTCATCTCCCACTCTTCACATTTAAAGTCAATATTATCATACAATATCACGATCGAAATATATATATATATATATATATATATATATATATATATATATATATATATATATATATATATATATATATATATATATATATATATATATATATATATGAAATAATGAATTAGCTTACATTATCATATGATGAATACAAACATGAAGTATATAATATATATAATATATATATATATATATATATATATATATATATATATATATATATATATATATATATTATATATATATATATATATATATATATATATATAAAATAATGAATTAGCTTACATTATCATATGATGAATACAAACATGAAGTAAAGAAATTAGAATAACTGACCTTAGTAAAATAAAAAAAACTTTTTCACCAACAAAAATAATACTAAAATAATAATATAAAAAATATATATATATATATATATATATATATATATATATATATATATATATATATATATATATATATATATATATATATTATATATTATATATTATATATTTTCACAATCCAAACGTTTGTCCCTTTTTCATATGCGCTTTTAATACAATTTTCAGGACAGATTTGTATGCTATAAAATTGTATCCATTTCATCGTCGCAATCTCATATACTGTACTACATCTATATGTTGATTATCAAATATATTTAATCACAATGTTAAATTAAGTTAGGTTATGCAACTAATAATAAAATGTTTCAATACTATTAATCTATCTTTTAATAATAAACTTAAAATTTTTTCTAATGCCAAAACCAGATTCATGAAGAGTCAATCCAAAGTTTTAAGCTGCAAGATAATTTGTTATGTACGTGCTCTTTCATTATTCAAGATTTTTCTTTAATAATTGGCAATTTGTATCAATCGCATACTTCAATGTAACAGGACAAATATTATATATATATATATATATATATATATAATATATATATATATATATATATATATATATATATATATATATATATATATATATATATATATATATATATATATATATATAATATATATATATATATATATATATAACTTCTAAAAAGTCAACAGTTTGGACAGTGAAAGTTCCAACGTGTGAGTAGTGTGGTGTGGGCGTGTGCGTGCGTATGTATGTATGTGTGTTGGGACGATTAATCATCATCAATTTTTTCTCAATCGTCATCTATTTTTTTGCAGGTTATTTTTCCGATTAATTTACATATATTGCCTTTTAAATATCTCTATTCCACCTTCTTCTATTGAGAGTGAAAGGTTGTTTAGTAGTGGGGGCCAAATTTACCTGCAAGATGAAATCGAATTACCCTAGAAACTGGAGAAAAGATTTTTATATATATAATTTATGCGCTCTAAATTTAAACTAACTAGAATTTTGCATCTCTTCTCCATGTTCTTATATATTAAAAATTTTAAAATCAAACTTCTGAAGATGCTACAGGGTGTCCCACTTGCTCTCGTCCCCAGATATGCGTTTTTAGATTTTAAAGTGCTAGTCATAGGTTCGCCCACATTGCTCTATTCGAGGGGAAGAACAAACAACGTGGCTTTTACGTCTACTTTTAGGGGTGTACAGAATTGAAATTTTCAGTTCCAGACGAAACCGAAATTATCTGGAATCTACAAAAAAAAAATATCCGGCCGGAACCGGAATTTTTAATGAACTTTCCTTTAACTATAAAGGAATGCAAAAAAACAATTTTCTATATAACTTTCAACATAAAACCTTTTATATATATATATATATATATATATATATATATATATATATATATATATATATATATATATATATATATATATATATATATATATATATATATATATATATATATATATATATATATATATATATAGGGAAGGATTTATAGAATGTTTATTTTTATTTACAGTTTAGTTTAAAGAAATTTTATTTATAAAATATATACTGTATATGTGTGTTATAGATTATGTAAAACAAAATCATTTCCAGTAAATTTTTTCTCAGAAGTAGATTGGTATTTCCGGTCCAGTCAGAACCGAATCCGGAAAAGAAATTCCATATTCCGGAACACCTCTAGTCTATATAAGTCCAATAAATAATTAAATATCCGAGGGAACTGTGGAAAACGAAGGGAGAATTATAATAAATGAATATTTGGGATGGGATGGATAGCAATTAACAATCGACACACGATAAAAATTGCAAAGTCATAAAAATTAAATTAACTATTTTACCCAATTTCCACAAAAAGTGGTTCTTTTTGACAATTTAAGTTTTGTTGAGATTCATATAAAAGTTGATTTTCACACAGGACATTAATTTTCCTGCCTTGTTACATTAATTGCGTTTTCTTTTTACAATTTTTTGCAAGAAAAATTTTTTTAAAAACGACAATTTAAAAACAAATGCAGTTTTATTTAATAAAAAAAAAAAAAAAAAAAGCCGTTAACATTATATATATATATATATATATATATATATATATATATATATATATATATATATATATATATATATATATATATATATATATATATATATATATATATATATATATATATATATATATATATATATATATATATATATATATATACAAAGGAAATATTCCTTAGATTAATCACCGATTCCATTGTGGTGGCTAATAAAAAAAATTCCTTATCTAAATAAAAGTATTTAATAATATTGATAATTTAATAACACTATTATTATTATTATTATTATTATAATTATTATTATATATTATTATTATTATTATTATTATTATTATTATTATTATTATTATTATTATATTATTATTAGCGTACTATTATTGCGGAAATCAAATAAATATCATTGTAAAATAATTTCCTCTTCAACAAAACACAATTTACACATTTCATATACTGTACAGGGTGTTCCAGAATCACCACCTTATCTTGGTAAAGAGTGGGAATTTTATTATCATAGCTTAATATAGGGAAGAATTTATTTATGTATTTATTTATTAATTGATTGAAATTTTTTTTATGTTCCAAAAATAAAATTCTGTAGACAGCTATGTAGCACAGTTTGTGTCATATTTAATACCATAAATTTGATTAAATTTCTAATTTACATACCTACTTATTGTTAATTCTTTCTTTCAACACCTAAGCCTTATGTTGAGAAAAAGAAACAAAATATATAAATTTACTGATGTGTTAAGAGAAAATCTGTAACGAAATCGGAGAAATCTTGAAAAAGAATGTTTCACAAACTGGTTGATAAGATGCTTTTGCGAACGGAGTCTAAGCAAGGCAGCAAATGTTCTGAAAGACCAGAAAGGCCTCAAAAACAATTACCTAATTTATGAGGTCTGTGCACGAGGATAATTACAATTATTAGTTGACTTCAACATATTTCCAAAATGGTAAAATTTCATAAAATATTTGTTCAAAATCTTGCGATCAGCACAAAAAGCATTAAAGCATTCAACTGCTGAACAATTTGCAAAGGAGAATTATCTACGAAGAGCAAACAACTGTTACAATCAAAATGACCAAATCCAAAATAATTATTATAATCTAACATGTTATTCAGTGATGAGATAACTTTCCATGTATGCGGTAATGTCAATCGACATTATTGTAAAGCATTTGGTCAAAGGATAAACCTAACGTGCCGATCCAATAGAAGTGAGTTTACCCAAGATCAACCTATGCCTTGAATTAATAATTTAAAAATGTTTCCCCCTCCCTTTTAAAGAGTCTATTAACAGGATCCATCACCTACTGCAATTACTAATAGTTATAGGGGGTACACTGGTTTTTGACTGTTCCATCTGAACTCGTCTCCTCCCTTCTCCACTATGTGAGGAGCTTATAAAAGAAGTCTTCAATATTCTTCATTGTGCCAATCATTTATTGTTTATATTTTCGCTGTAGATTAGCTTTGAAACAGTGTCATACATTTATCTTGTGATCGTGAAAGTACTGAATCTTCACTTACTTTTAAGAGTTTGCGTTCTCCTGTGTAGGTATTCAGTTTGTAAGCCTCCATACCAGAATCACCTCGGTAATGCGTTCTGCACACTCCGAGGGACCCCTCCTACGGAAGCAATGATCATTTCACGGGAAATCAAAGTAGTACGACGGCAAGTTCGACCAGCTTGCGGCACCAAAATACCACAAACGTTCCCTTTCAATAGAAGGGGGTCTTTCCTGCGGAAAACTTGAAGAGACAGAAGAGGATACAGAGATAAGGTGGTCGGAGGAACCCACAGGAGAAAAGAGTTTAACAGTATAACAGTTAGAAAAAGGTATAGAATGTTGGGTTCATCTCCAAGACGATCAGGGATACGAGTATCCCAACTGCTCAAGGTCGTTTTGGATAGCGAAACGGAAGGCACGTTCACCAGCTACATCATGAGAACTAGAAGAAAGCAATTAGCGGTGGTGAACATTGAAATCACCTATTATGATGATTTCAGAGAAAGAAGAGACAAAGTGTTCTATTTTGGAGTTTAAATAGTCGAAGAATTTTGGATTGTCAGTAGAGTTAGGAGATAAATAAACAGAACAAATAAATTTAGTAGTAGAATTGCAAGAGAGCTTTAGCCATATATATATATATATATATATATATATATATTATATATAAATATATATATATATATATATAATATATATTATATATATATATATATATATATATATAATATATATATATATAGTGTTATGTGTGTGAAGGAGAGCTTACTCCGGGTAGAAATTGGAGTTTAGCGCGAAAGGGAGCCAACATTGACACTGGGATGAGATGGGAAGTACCCTTAACATTCTATATACCCAATGGGGGTAATCTCATCGCCTCGGGAGCGCTACTTCCCTCCCCATATATATATATATATATATATATATATATATATATATATATATATATATATATATATATATATATATATATATATATATATATATATATATATATATATATATAGGATATGAAACATACAAGAAACCTAAATTAAAAATAGAAAGAACGAAAACAATTACGATAGCGGATGCGGCAAATTTTATTCAAAAGCATAACAGCAGCTTCCAATGAAGGAAAATTTGCCAACGCCCAAATAGTACCTACTCCCTTTATCTCGCTCTCATACTTTCAACTATGTGCCATCATATAAACATAGAGGAAAATTCATCTTATATTATCTACTACTTTTAAAGTGTTAGAAATATTAATGACTAATCTATTTAAATAATGTCAATTCGGTAATTCTATATATATATATATATATATATATATATATATATATATATATATATATATATATATATATATATATATATATATATATATATATATATATATATAGGGATGTATCATTATGAATGCAAGGGATACAATGCATGCCTAAAAATATGTAGATAAAGTTATCCAAAAAAACAATCATAATTTCAAAAAATATTCAAACATTAAAATATCTGCTTTTAATCTAATTTGGAGGAAATATGAATTTATAAACTTAAAAACAGTTCCTAAGATCTAGTCACAGGGTCAAAATTTGTTTATCTTATGAATCGTCGAAAGCATCCTTTGATTAAATACTTGTAAGATTGAGCCAAGGGTTGTTTGGTTTATACACTTGGCTTCGGGGTTGGCAAAATGCCGGCTTATTGAATTTCGGCTTTTATTTCTCCCACCCCAACCATATATATATATATATATATATATATATATATATATATATATATATATATATATATATATATATATATATATATATATATATATATATATATATATATATTATATAATAATATATATATATATATATATATAGTTCAACCAGTGTCGAGAGCAGAAATGTTACCTCAGTCCTCTCTCAGTTTCCTATGTCTGTGTGCCATATGTGGTAAGTTATTGCCAGTCCCTTAAAATATTAAGTGTATCCAATTATAGAATTACAGGTGCGTACATAACACATAGCATCATTATTTTAGTAAATTAATTCCCACGAGAAAATACTGTAAATATGGTCAATACGAGAAACTTAGATAACGCCACTACCATCAATATTAACAACAGCAAAAATAATAATAACTACTCAAACAACAACAACAACAACAAAAATGGAAGAAAAAAAAACGAGGGGAAGCGGATAGGGGGTATCTTTCATTTAATGACAGTATCACAGAAAGTCTGGAAAATTATCAAAAATTTTCTCCATTTCTCCTACTTACCACAAGCCAAAGCGACTCTTGAAATTCGGAGCTTCTTTCTATGATAAATAGCTTAAAGGAGGAAATCGCAATTCTTAATCCAGCTTATAGGGAAGAAATCTCAACCCTTCTAACTGCGTTTAACGAATTTAAAAAGCAAAAAAAAAAAAAAATCATCGAGATCAAGGAACTGAAAGATAAATTACATAAATTCGAAAATGACAATAATTCCTTCCAGGCGGAAACACAACTGACTGATATCAGAAGCTCAGTTCAGTCTCTTGAGGAAGCTCAGGAACAATTGCATAAAGATCGAGTAAAAAACATATTGGTAATTAGTGGAACTGGACTACCTGAAGGTGAAGTAAACTAAGACTAAGAAAACCGTTACAGAAATCATCGAACAAAAATTAAAAATTAAACTGAAACCAAACGCCATCAGGGACGTTTATCGGTTAGGACAAAAGAGAACAGAAAATAATTCAAACGACAAACGTCCTATTAGACTTAAGATATATGAAGAGGGAGTAAGGAGCAAGCTAATATCAGCTCGTATTAGAGAAAAACCAAATATCTTTATTAACGAATTTCTGACGCCATCATAAAAAAAGAAGAAAAAAAGAAGAAGAAAACAAGAAAAAAAAAGAAGAAAAAAAGCTTTTAAAAAAATTCCTCAAAATACTGAGGGATCATAGACAACTATTACACTCCTACTACTTTAAGATGGAGTTTTGCATATTAAAAAATCTGCTACCGATGATCCTATCAAAATTAAAAATGATGATGAGTTGAATAGATACCTGAACTCAATGCACTTAAATCTGACTGAATTGCAAGGTAATGAATTGTAGTAAGTTGTGGGATTAACACATTATGTGTAAATTCAACAATAAGTTCATTATTATTATTATTATTATTATTATTATTATTATTATTATTATTATTACTATTATCATTAGTTATTATTATTATTATTGTCATTAAATTTACTATCATATTATTATTACTACTATATTTATTAATAGTATCAGTTAATATTATTATTGCCACTTTTATTATCTTAATACTAGGCACTTGTTTCATTAAAAATGTTCATATGGGGCACTCTTGAAATTTACATCTTATACTTGTTATATCTTTTGAAGCAACACTCCTTGAAAGTATTTGTGCGGTTTTTTACTACTCTTATTCTAGATATTTTCTCCTATTATTTTTCTTATTACTAGTAACGTTACTATTTATTATTATAATTTTTATCATCATTATCTTCCTTTTAAATATTTGCCCCTTTTATATCAATACCAATAAAAATTATCAATTTTACTATTATTATTATTATTATTATTATTATCATTATTTATTTCTCCTTACTATCCCTACTAGAACTATTTTCATTAATACTACAGTTACATTTATTTTTACCATCTTTTTATTGTATTATTATTATCATTTTTATGAATGCTGACAAAACTTGGGACGAAACCTTGATTAACAACTCCACAATTACATCGAAATATAATTATCCAGACTCACTTAAAAATAATAGCTCAGATGACTAACACCTTTTCATTATATCATCAAAACGTAAGAAGCCTTAATAAACATTATGACAAATTCCTAAACTACATATCAGCTACCAAAACATTAATCTTAATTGCATAGTATTGAGCGAAACATTCTTAAATGGTCACAATAAAAACGTGTATTCCTACCAGGATTTAACAGAAATCACCTTGTAAGATCAAACAAGCGGGGGAGAGGGGTCTCTATATTTGTAAGAAACGATATTTGCGAGTATCTTAAAATAAATTTTTCATTGATAAATTATAGTATAGAAGTCCTGGTGGTGTGCATCGAAAACAAGTCCTCAAAATTAACCGTGAGACTATATAGGCCCCCAAATGCTTCAAAAACAGAATTCATAAACTTCCTGGATCTATAATTCAAACACATTTGCGTAACACAAAGACTATAATTGCCGGCAATTTCAACATTGATCTATGTAACCACGGCTACTCCTCGGGCAACAACTCACTCTCCAACGCAATGATATTAAACGGTCTTATCAACTATGTAACAATACCTACTCGCAATAACAACATTGAGGACAGAAACTCCACTTTACTGGATCGCGCAAGGAGTGATTTAGACTGCGATATCAAATCTTTTGTAATTAAGACGGACATTTCAGACCATTATCCCTTTCTTGTAAAATTTAAAAATAATAACACGAGAACCCTTACTACCGTTAAATATAGAATAGATACAATAGAATACAATTCTCGTTACCTATAGAATAGATAACGAGAATTATAGGTTATTTTTAGTAATTTTAGGTAAGGTAAACAATATTGACTTTTCACTAATACTGAATGATCAAATTAGCATTGATTCGAAATTCAACATTTTATTAAACTCATTAACTATGTTCTACAACTATTCCTTCCCAATGAAAACCAAACAATTGGGACCAAAAAGAATTCAAAATCCTTGGATGACACCTGGCTTAAAATAATCGATAAATCAGAAACAAACTTTACCGTAATTACAAGGAAGGAATTATACTATTTCAATTATATGTGAACTTTGATAAGCAATTAAAAATTGTTCTAAAGAAAGTGAAAAAGAAATACTACGTAAACAAATTAAATGATGTATATGATGATCCTAAAAAAAATAAAAAAAATAAAAAAAAACTATTAAACAGCTTAATTAACAAAATTAAATCAGGAATCAATAATATAAAAGAACTAAATACAAATTGAAAAATAATAAACATAACAAAAAGAAATTGCCGACGAACTCAATAATCACTTCATAAACATTGGTAAACAAAACGTGGCTAACAGACTTCCCAACCAAACCGCTTTCGAAACCTATTTGAAACATTGCGGTTCACGCTTTTCCTTTAAAACGGTAATTACTGGTCTAAAAAATAAAACATGTGACATCCATACCATTCCCAATAACATCCTCAAACTCATTGCCGATATAATTTCTTCCCCATTAAGATTTAAGATTTATATCTATTGGTAGATCGTTAAAAAGTTTTAAACCATTGCACCAATCTCCTTATAATATTGCTCTTACGCCTGTTCTTCCCAACTCCCTAAATCACATAGTTAATCCCTTGAAAACTGGGACTCGTCAGTCTAGATCAGGAATTGGGAACCTTTCTATGTGTGAAGGCCTACTGAAATTTTCTACCTGAAGTGAGGCCACAATCAATGGATGTGATTACAATTTACCAGTTTTGAAAATTATTAATATTCTTTAAAACTAATAACTTTTATCGAATATCCAGCCATTTTAAGATTATTTATAAACCGTATT
>SEYY01001079.1:0-45000 GCA_009176605.1 Armadillidium nasatum | reverse complement strand
AGTTGCCTGCTCTGTATAGGAGTGATGTTCGCCCTATATGGAGAATGCGTCACACATCTGGGGTGGTTCCACTCATACAGCTCCCCTTGAGAAGGTGGAGTCTATGGCTTTTCGTCTTATCAACTCTTCTGCTCTCACTATTTGTCTCCAGTCTCTTTCTGCCCGTCGAACTGTTGCACTCTCTCTACACAATCGCTATTTCAATGAACACTGCTCTACTGAACTCTCCCGTCGCATACCTACTCCATTGAGAAAGGCTCGTGCGATACGCCTTTCTGCACACTCTCATTCATTCTTCTCCAACTCTCCGACACAAGACTTAACCGCTATGCTCAATCTTACATGTACTCTACAGGTTAAGTGTGGAACACACTCCCTACATCTATTTTTCCAACTTCCTATGACTTACACACCTTTGAACGCCATGTATCACGACATTTTTCTTTTAAATTAATCCGATTTCTGGATTGTTCCCTAACTCTAGTGGTAACTTGGTAGGCCTCTGGCCTTTGGCCATCAGAAGTTTATATATATATATATATATATATATATATATATATATATATATATATATATATATATATATATATATATATATATATATATATATATATATATATATATATATATAAATCAGACCATATACAATAACCAACGAAGGAAAGCATAATCTGTAGAGCGGGGATACGAAGATATTTCAGTCTACTTAGTAGCAGAAAGGCCAGCCGAAGAAACAATGCCAAGGAAGTCCAAGGAGAACTGGAAGAGGCACTTGTCAACGGACAAGCGCAACAAATGATCATGAAGAAGATGGAAAACCTAACGAAGGTGAGAAGCGTGTTCCTCTTCTGAAGAGAAAATAAGGTAATCCATATAAATAAAAACGAAGACCAAATGGCATCAAAATAAATTTGAAAATACCGAATTTAGTGTGATGACAGCAGTTTTTTTTTTCAACGTCATCGGGATGTATAGGGATCTTGTGGTAGGCCCTCAAGAGATCCACTTTACAAAAGAAGGATGCACCATGCAGTTTTGCGGATATGCTGTGGATCAGGGGTAAAGGATAGCGGTAGGGCTTAGTCACAGTATTAAGGGCTTTAAAATCTCCACAGCGTCTCCACTGACCTGGTTTCTTGAGGAACCGAGATGAAGGGAAGAGGCCCAAGGGGATTTTGAGTGGCGAATGATACTGGCCTTTATAAGAGTGAAGAATTTATTCTTAGCGATGGACCACTTGTCCTCCACAAGGTGCCTAATTCTGGCAAAACTTCATTTGAAGGTTTCGAACCTATGAAATACCCGAGGAAGAGCTGGAACTTCAAAGAGGATTAAGGGACGTTGTCAGGTTAGGGAACTCAGGTAACTGTTGGTCCGCCACAGAAGAAACAGAGGTATGAAAAATAATTGGGGATGGAACTTCACACGAAACAAAATTTAAACGAAGGTCAGTTTTAGAGTCTAAGATGGTGAAATTCTCACAGTCAATAAGTAAACTATAGTGGTTTTATAACATATGCAACCAACGAAAGTCCACTGAAAATCAGGCCTGAATTTAGGAAGACCGAAAGTAGTGATATGCTCGCCGTAACAATGAATAGAGGAGCCATTAACAGCTGACGGATTTAGAGGGTATTCCGCGGGTTAAGGCATGGGGAACAGCGCAGACTGATGCACCAGTGTCACACAGAAAATCTATTTTGTGCAGAAAATTTTTACCGAAATGTAATAGCATGTATTAATGACGATGTTCCCACTGTGACCGATATTGTGTTTGGTGGTAGTGGTGTTGGAGGTGGAGGCTTGTCTGGAGTACGCACCACAGACGATGAACGAGGAGCTGGAGCTGGAGCAGGGAAGCGATGCTGCGCAGACTGGAATGCGAATTGAGGTCGAAAGAAGCCGAACGAGAAAATAATTTGACGATAAGACCATTTTTCTAAGGCCAGGAATACAACTGTATACAAGAATTTGCATTATTTCCCAAGTAAAAATGATAATGGCAAATTTGATGACGCTGTGAATCAGAGAAAGGGCGGATCTCTATGAGAGCATGAGTGGCATCGTTATGAGCAAAGGTATGAGCTGGAGCAGCATGACACACGTTTACAGGTGCCGCAAGACGAGAAGTATTTAACGCGACTACATGAGTAAAAGTCGACATCGAAGCGGCCTGTGAGGAGTCGTCAACGTAAGAAACCGAATATTTTGAAAATAAAGCAATCACCGAAGTCTGCAAACGCGCAAAATTAAGTGTCCCTTTCCTCATCAGAAAGGTGCCTCAAAATATCAGGTATGAGGCGAGTTTTAACAATGGGACATTTTTCGCTATCAGAAATAACTCAATCTAAGTAAATTGTGCTTCTTATATACGAAACCATGTTTTAGGATAGTTTATTAAATTGAGAAATTTTTAACTCAAAGGCATTATACTGGCACCCTCCCATCAACGGATTGTGTGAATTACTGTTAATAAACTTTTATCCTGTAATAAAGACCAAATGCAAAAAGAAATATTCTTAAATTTGATAAATATGAAAAGCAAACGCAAGTATATATATATATATATATATATAAAGGCAAAATGCAAGAAAAATGAAAAATGCATAACCCACAATAAATTTGAATATAAAATGTAAAACAAAAACAAAAAAAATATATATATATAATATATATATATATATATATATATATATATATATATATATATATATATATATATATAATATATATATATATAGATTATTATTATTATTACTATCCGTCAAGGGCAAAAACCAGCTGACAAAAGATTGTAAAAACGTAAAGCAAGCGCAAGAGACGAACGAAAAGATTTGGAAATATAAAATTACATAAATCTAATGAAAAATGAGCGAATTAAGTGGAACAGAGAGCTGCGATCTCAGATGTGGAACTAACGAAATGATATACTCTTCCCTCTTCATGAAACCAATGTTTTAATTCTCTTCTAAAAAGATTTTCAGAACTTATTGGTTCTATTCATATTGCTTATTTAAAGATACCCTATATAAAATTAACGAACCCTTTTATCTTAGCCTAAAATTATAAATACAAGTATTGAAAGTTGAGAAATCTTAAACTATAATGTAAATAAGAAAGTTCTCCATTTAATGAGAAAACCGATTTCTTGCGGGCACGTAATGTTTCTTACCCTCTTTCGCTTTCAAATGGACGAAGCAGGTGCACTCATATATTTCTAAGCAAATCTGTTCAAATTACAAAAAAAAAAATATATTTTTTGGGGGGGAGGGGGGGAATTTCTGTATCACAAAAATAGATCACTATCTTTGGGTAACCGAGGCCGATTTGAATAATGTTCTTATTCATTTTTACGGTGGTAACTTTTGGTTGTTCTGTTTTTTTTTTCCTTGGGAGACCTGCTGTACCTCATTCTATCGTTTATCTACAGCAAACTCACCAATAAATTTGATAAAATAAGAGATGCTCCTACATCCTGATCTCCTGAAATATAAGAATCTTCTTGCATTTCTATAAATATTCTGAATCAGCTATTTCAAACTCAACTATTATCCATTCTGTTATTCTTTTACCAAATATTTCCTTTGAAATTTCAATATATATATATATATATATATATATATATATATATATATATATATATATATATATATATATATATATATATATATATATATATATATATATATATATATATTATATATTAACTGTTAACAGTATTATCTTAAAATCCGAATTTTAAATAACATAAAATATTAATTTTACTTAAATTTTACTAATTAACTTTTATTTTATCAAAATTTTGGGAACAAAACCCTGATATGGTATCGTAAAGATTCACCTCTCCCCCTCCCTTATTTTGGAGATATATTTTACATCTACTCCTCGAAAAACACATCACTTGTTTTCGATCACCTAGCAGCAGCAAAGGTACTATTTTAGTTTTCTTTTTATGTATAGAGTACAACATTTTAAATTATTTTATTTTTCTCAATTTTCATTTCGCGACTTCACAAATTTTAATCATTTATTTTTATTTATAAAATTATCCCTTATTATATATATTATATATATATATATATATATATATATATATATATATATATATATATATATATATATATATATATATATATATATATATATATATATATATATATATATATATATATATATATATATATAATCGCTAAAAGGTGTTCTACAACTTCAGTAGTACCTACTGTTCAGTATAGTATGGAACATAATAATCGAAAGGTACTATTTTAGTTTTCTTTTTATGTATAGAGTACACATTTTAAATTATTTTATTTTTCTCAATTTTCATTTCGCGACTTCACAAATTTTAATCATTTATTTTATTTATAAAATTATCCCCTTACTGGTATTTATATATATATATATATATATATATATATATATATATATATATATATATATATATATATATATATATATATATATATATATATATAAATCGCTAAAAGGTGTTCTACAACTTCAGTAGTACCTACTGTTCAGTATAGTATGGAACATAATAATCGACCGCTGATTAATTGTTAAGCGGCTAATTTGCTTAACGAAGCAACCCTAATATATATATATATATATATATATATATATATATATATATATATATATATATATATATATATATATATATATATATATATATATATATATATATATATATATATATATATATATATATATATATATATGATGATTAATCCGGCAAATTGCCGATGCCGATTAACTAGCTGACATACCGAATGTTCCAAATGCTGCTCCTTTTTCTTAAAATAGATACTTTGAATTTAAATAAAATTAATTTTATAATAAAAATGTGTTGACTAAAAATTTAAAAAAAAAAAAAAAAAAGTTCAAGTTAATAAGTATATGAAAGTATATGAAAAGTTGTTAAAGTTCTATTAATTGACTATTATTGCAACTGTTAAATTGTTTTACATATTAAAAATATTTTCCAGAGTTGCAGTGGATAATTCTAATTCTTCATCATGTTCTGCTTTTAATCTGCTTCTGGTTGCTTCATACATATTTCCTGTTGTACTGAAAAGACGCTCCATTCATTTCTGAAGAGAGTGGAGCACTCATATCTTTTTTGGTCAATGAAGACAATCCAATAACTGAATTTTTCTTAGAGCTAGTTAATTGGTAACCTGTCCACCATTCATTTGGAAGCTTCTGATACGACTTAAATATGAATTATGTGAAGATTCATTCCACATTTAGTCATTTATCCTTTTAATGAGGATGACTACTTATTTCGCGCTATTATACGAAAGAACTAGAATCACCATAAAAATGATCTAGAATATTCTAGATTTGCTTAGATCTTTAGTCATCTAATGTCACAAATTTTTGAAATCGGCTGACATTTGGTTAAAAATAGAAAACTTATAAGGCAAAGATATTTATTATAGGGATGGAGTGAAGTATCGGTATATTTTTAGGTATCGGAATCGGTATAGGTAAAAAATAATTGATACCAGACTTTTTAAAGTAACTTAATCCCGTTGGTTTATATTTCTTTTGATTGTTCAATTTCTTTGACTGTAGAGTTTCGAATACAACGAAACATTGTTATTCTTGATTTTACAAATTTTTTAATTAATAACTAATTAACCGTTAATTAATTTATTTATATTTCTATATCTCTGTAACTACAGATCCGATTTTGATCAAATTAGGACAGTTAACTCTTTGTATAGCATAGATCAACTTGTTATACTTAATCGTTTCTTTATTTCATTACTTAATTAAATTTTGTAATTTTTTATTATTACGAAATATTTTGCCACGTCGCTTCCTGCCAATTTTGTTTATAGAACATTGATATGTTACTTTCCACTTAGGTATTATATGGGGAGGGGGGAGAGGCTGAGACTTAGGAGTACAATAACAAGAGAAGAAAGCAGAATTCAAGCAGCAGAGACGAAGGTATTACGGTTGATAGTGGGAAGGATTAGGAGGGAGAGGAAAAGAAACGAAAGAATTAGAGAAAATACTGTATAAGGGTTGGACCAATTATTCTTAAGATAGATGCAAGACTGAGATGGTTGGGACCCGTGTGGAGGATGCCAGAGGGGAGAGTGGCTAGAGGGAGGTGAGAGTGGACGCCAAGAGGAAGAAGACCGAGAGGGAGACCCAGAAAGAGATGGATGGAGTCAGTCAGGGATTCACTGAAGCGACATCAGCTTTCAACGGTGGAACAGTTGGTGGAAGATGGAATTATTTACAACAGGCCCCTAGATCCTTACTGGGATCGAATGTAGATATACCGTGTGTGTGTGTGTGTTTGCGCGCGCGCGCGTGTGTACGTGTGTGTGTGTATATATATATATATATATATATATATATATATATATATATATATATATATATATATATATATATATATATATATATATATATATATATATATATATATATATAAATTATGGGTTGCAGCTATACCAAAATTTTTACCGATACCGATACCTGAAAATATACCGATACTTACCGATACCAATACTTTATCCATTCATATACCAACATTTTTACCGATACCGATACTAAGATTTTCAAATTCACCGATACCGATGCCTGAAAATATACTGATACTTACCGATACTTCACTCCATCCCTATATATATATATATATATATATATATATATATATATATATATATATATATATATATATATATATATATATATATATATATATATATATATATATATATATATATATATATATATATATATATACAAGATATCGGTCAAATTAAAAGTCTTGGTATCGCTACATTCCTAATATTTAAGAATATTTATTTGAGTTTTCTTTTTGGAAAATTCTTCTACTTCAATTACACTGGCTATTGCTCTGAAGTTTTCTCTACCTCTAACTGTGTCTCATTCCAAAGTTACCTTACCGACTTAGAGGTAGAGTGATATACAGGGTGAGTTGGGGGGAACTGTGCCAAACTTTGGGAGCGAATTCTACATATAAATGTATGACATAAAAATCAAGAAGTTGAAATCCGATTTTCATCTCTTTTCAAATTTAGCGTTCTAAAGGTTTAAATTTTTTTTAAAAAAAAAATTAAATAAACTAACATGTTGTAAAAAACACAAAAAATAATCATTTGTCACAGTGATGATAATGCAACATATCTATTCAAATCTGGAACATGAGATTATGATGTTGGTTTGCGGTTTTTACTACGAGAATGCTACAGATGCGGTTGAAGAGCATCGTCAACTTTTTCAGGATCGTAGAATTCCGGATAAAAACTTATCAACACATTCAACACACTGTGAGACCGCTAGACTTCCCAGTACCCACATCACATCTGAACTACATTATAATGTAAATAAGTAGAAGACATTCTGGATTTAGTGAAGAGCCCTAAGAATAGTTCACGAAGTATTACCACTCAACTTGAAATTCCTCAAACAAAACTGATTGCACATTACACGAACTGGGCTTATATCAATACCACCAACAGCGTGTACAGCATCTACAACCAGGAAACTATGCTATACGCATGCATTTTGTCTATGGATAATCGCTATTCATTATTTGGTTTGATACATACGTTTTAACAAAGAAGCAATATTTACTTGGAACTGCTTCGAAAATACAAACAACTCTCATCAATGATCTGACGAAATACTCCACGAAATAGTCGTAACAAATTTTCAGCATCTTTTTCAGTCAACGAGGAGTGGGACTGTCGATAGTCATTTAAATAGTCCTTTCATTATATTTGAAATTTTTGCAAAATGAGTTACAAGGTCTATTAGAAGATGCTACTTTAGGCATAAAAAATGCTATCTATGTATTGTCAGCAAGATTAAGCTCCTACACATTTTGTCGCCAATCCAAACAATATTTAATTGGAAATTTTAAAGAATGATGGATTGGTTGAGATGGGCCTATTAGTCGGCAGCCAAGACTTAAAAACCTCACACCACTGGATTTGTGTTATGAGGCTGGTTGAAAAATGAGGTATACAAAAAAAGGTAGACAATCGAGGTTAATTAATTCGCCGTATTTTGAATGTTGCAGCTCAAATAAAAGAAAAACGAGTAGAAATTTGGGATGCAAGAAAATGTATAGAGGTCCATGGTGGTACCTTTGAAATTTTTATCCTAAATGAACTTTTCAAATAAACTTGTGCTACCCTGCTTTATCATACTAAAGCCTTTGGAACACTAATTAGACAACTACTGAAAATCGGATTACAACTTTTGGGTTTTTTAGTCATACATTTGTGTAGAATACACTCCCGGAGTTTGATCTTTCCTCCCGACACACCCTGTGTGTAATAAATAAATATATATATATATATATATATATATATATATATATATATATATATATATATATATATATATATATATATATATATATATATATATATATATATATATATATTACACGGGCAGCTCGTGACCTAGTTGCAGGTTTGTGTAACCACCATTATATCCAACTAGCTAGTGTACAACTGTTAATTTTTACTTTTTATTCCTTAATTTTTTTTAATAGGATTATGAAATATTTAATAAATTAAATTACATCTTATTATAATAATAATCCAAAAAAACCTTATTTAATGTACAAAAAAAGGCATATAATTTTCATTAGTTACTCAAAACCAATAAAATGTTTGCAAAAAGTTTGCAAACGCATGATTTAATCTAAACGGATGAGAGAAGTGTGTATGTACAATCCGAGGGCTAGAGCGTTTATACATAATATTTTGTTTGCAAGCAAAAAGGCAAACATTATATTTCAGCGTACAAACATTTTGAAATAAATTTTAAGAAAAGTATACATATTTCAATTTTTTGTGCTTCACAGTTTAAATTTTTTATTATTATTATTATTATTATTATTATTATTAAAAAATGAGTTTTTATTGTCTAAAGGTTCTTCAATGTTTTCAGGCAATATATATATATATATATATATATATATATATATATATATATATATATATATATATATATATATATATATATATATATATATATATATATATATACGGTATATATTAAAGTGGTTCAGTGGTAAAGTAAAAGAAGAAAGCCAGCTGTTAACTAATAATCTCCGGCATCCGCGATAGGCCTAGCCAAACCAGCGGTATCCGCCGTGGGCCCAAAAAACCCAAGGATCTTCCTCGGAAGATCCTACTGACAGGACGAAAGTCCTACCTGGGGTATGGTGAAAAAAAAAATATATAATAATATATATAATATATATATATATATATATATATATATATATATATATATATATATATATATATATATATATATATATATAGGGAATGACCGGGGATGGAATTTTGCAGGGGCCGGGGCTCTGGCCAGAGTTGCTTAAAATTTGTAAAGAGGTCAAAAGCATTGAAATTTTAGGTTAAGAAAATTAGATTTAATTATAAGGAAAGAGAAGAATAGTCAATATTCACTTAAATTGATGATTATATGCATTTTTCAGGGGGGGGAGGAATCAGAAAATTACAGATTTTGTATAATAAAAGTTTGAAAAAACTACAAAAAAAAAATAATAATAATTTCTCTCTCTTTCACAATAGTGAATCAACAGGTTTACCTAGGTAAGACCCTAAGTTAAAGTTTGAAAAAATGTAGGATATAAAATTATCAATAAAACCTGAATTTATACATAGTTATTTTATTGCTATGTATCAAACTTGTATCAATTAGCTACATTATTTCAAAATTACTTTATTTATACTTTCAGTCACTATGGCTAAAAGATCAGCTTCAGCAGTATGGGAGTTCTTTACAATGTTTCAGGATAGGCTCGAAATAGCTAAATGTAACATCTGCAGTCAGGAAATTTGAAGAGGAGGGACCTCCTGGTGGCTCGAGTAAAAAAATTTCAACCAAATCTTTAAGGAGGCATCTAAAATCAAAACACAGAGATGAACATTCACTAGCAGAAGAGGAACGGTCAAAAGAAACCGAAAAGAAAAAAGAAATATTGAAAAAACTTAATTTCCTTATATTTTGTTTGATTAATCCACCATTAAAAAGCATAATTTGCAATTTTAACCCCAGGTTTTCTCTTATTATTAGCTGGTGTTGGGGCCGGGGTCAGTAAAAATGGCCAGGTTGGCGGGGGCAGGGGCCCTGGTCGATCCATATATATATATATATATATATATATATATATATATATATATATATATATATATATATATATATATATATATATATATATATATATATATATATATATATATATATATATATATATATATATATATGCATATGAAATGTCAGATGTAACCACCTATAAAAATGTGCTACAAGCCGCCCCTGATATATATATATATATATATATATATATATATATATATATATATATATATATATATATATATATATATATATATATATATATATATATATATATATATATATATTAAGGATGCACCAAAGCTAAAATTCTGCAGGTTCAGCTTGGGAAAATTGTACCTTCGGTTCATCTCTTATATATATATATATATATATATATATATATATATATATATATATATATATATATATATATATATATATATATATATATATATATATATATATATATATATGTGTGTGTGTGTGTGTGTGTGTGTGTGTGTGTACGTGTGTGTGTGTGTACGTGTGTGTGTGCGTGCGTGCGTGTGTGCGTGTGATTAAAAAACTAACTTCTGTAAGATTTTAAGATTTCGAGAAAAAAAATAGCCCTTACGAGATTCGACACACCTAACCTAAAACAGATTTAGTTATATATATATATATATATATATATATATATATATATATATATATATATATATATATATATATATATATATATATATATATATATATATATTAACGAATAAAAGTCAAAGGGTCAAAACTAAGGAGATAAAACCTAAGAAAAGAGAAACAGTTGGAAAATAGAGAGAAAGAAGGACAGAACGTGTACAAGATCCTCCTCCTCCCTCTATCCTCACTGTGAGTATTGATCCAGGAATGGTAGCAACGGAGAAGGAGAGAAAGGGAGGGAGGGAATAGAGAATCTGAGTTCGACTAAATTCTCGAAAAATAGGAGGCAACTGGCGAGCATGGTACAAAAAGACAAATGGCACGTTTATTATTATTATTATTATTATTATTATTATTATTATTATTATTATTATTATTATTATTATTATGTAATAGTAGTAGTAGTAGTTCATCCTTCCTGGAATTAGCTCCTAACAGTAAACACTTCCACTTGAAATTTGGATAAAATACACAACAATTAAAAAGGTGTCTTGAAAAAAGTAAATAATTAATAATTATTTCATCTTACGCTACAAACGGAGAATATTAAAAGTTTTGACATGTTTCAAAGGATATTTCAGGTTAAAGGTACCAGCCTTGTGTGATCGTAATTTTTTTTCTTGTATACTAGAATTAAAATTAAATATGGTGCATTTTTTCATTCCATGTTGAGATCTGATCTGATTTCCGATTTTGTTTTAATTTGGTATTTTAATTAGTATTAGTACCAACAATAAAAATCTCAAATTTCATCGCAATAGGTTGAGGGGGTCAGAAGATATGAATCACCAAAATTTTACGGAAATTACATTTTGGGCGAACCCCCAAGATAGAATTATCTTCATATACTCGTATTCTCTCATAAATGCCGTAGACAAACGCGGTTCAGTTCATTTCAAAGAGAGTGACGAGCTCTTTAAATAAGATACTAACGGTTTGTTTAAAGCTCTATTCTGAAGAGATACCAATTTTTCAGAAGTTAAAAAAATTTTGGGGCTGGACCCCTCCCCCTTTTCATAAACTATTTTAAAAAAATAATATTCCAGAAAGAAAAAGTTGTTTTCAGTCCTTTAATTAAACTGTATTTGTGGGTTAATACATGTGAGTAATTAAAGTTTTCTTAAAATTTACTTATTTTAGGGGACGGAAAATCCAATATGTTGAGACCAACAGTTTAATTTCTGCATATATATATATATATATATATATATATATATATATATATATATATATATATATATATATATATATATATATATATATATATATATATATATATATATATATATATATATATATATATATATATAGTTCCAGGGTTGGTGATTTTTTTGATTTTTTTAAAAAAAATCAAAAAAAATGATTTGATTTTTTTTTTTGATTTTTTTAAAAAATAATAACTTTTTTTTTTTATTTTTTTTATTTTGTCATATTTTTTGATACATAATGATACAACAGATATATTAGTTCCTTCTTACTGTGTTAAAAAACTTTAAAGTAGTTTATATATTAGAAATATAACTTCCTTAATATTTGGTTCAAGATTTCATATAGGGTAATACAAGAATCTGATCTTCATTAATATAATTTATCCAATATAGAACTGTTAGAGTTTAGAATTCCTAATATATATTCAATCAAATCTTCAACAAAATTTTATTGAGCTTTAATCTAATGCAATTTGAGGTTATAGACAAAAGAGAAAACAGAAAAGACAATTCCTTTTAATTTTCAACCATTTAAATTTTTATACAACATTATAAGAAAACAATATTCCTCTATATAAATTATAAAAGAAAGAAAATTTAAGCACTTTTGATGCATAATCATTAATCCATAAATTAAATACATAACTTGCAAAATTTATATATATATATATATATATATATATATATATATATATATTATATATATATATATATATATATATATATATATATATATATATATATAATATATATATATATATATATTATATTGCAAGTTATGTATTTAATTTATGGATTAATGATTATGCATCAAAAGTGCTTAAATTTTCTTTCTTTTATAATTTATATAGAGGAATATTGTTTTCTTATAATGTTGTATAAAAATTTAAATGATTGAAAATTAAAAGGAATTGTCTTTTCTGTTTTCTCTTTTGTCTATAACCTCAAATTGCATTAGATTAAAGCTCAATAAAATTTTGTTGAAGATTTGATTGAATATATATTAGGAATTCTAAACTCTAACAGTTCTATATTGGATAAATTATATTAATGAAGATCAGATTCTTGTATTACCCTATATGAAATCTTGAACCAAATATTAAGGAAATATTTCTAATATATAAACTACTTTAAAGTTTTTTAACACAGTAAGAAGGAACTAATATATCTGTTATATCATTATGTATCAAAAAATATGACAAAATAAAACAAATAAAAAAAAAAAAAGTTTTATTATTTTTTAAAAAAATCAAAAAAATCAAAAAAATCATGATTTTTTCATAAAAAAATCAATTGAGTTAATCAACTGATTAAATCAATTTGATTTAATCAATGCCAACCCTGATAAGTTCTTTATGTATTATTTGACTTATTGAAGCTTATGAGTCATTAATAATTCCTTTTTTGTCAAACATGTGTTCAATTTTTTTATACCGGTATATATATTTGGCTGGCTTATAACATAAATTATATATTCAAATAGTACCCAATATGTGTCTAACACATTAGGAATGTAACATTGTACTCAATCTATGCATAAATTTAATTTTAACATCTAGGTTTCCTAAACTAAATTCCTGAACAAATCTCAACCATATTTCATTTTCATATATGCAGACTACATACATACCACTTCTGCTTTCAACATCAGATGTTTTATTATCTACACTGAATTTACTACAATCATTTATGATTTACCACCCTCAATTTATTTGAAATTTAAACTCTTTGTAAATATCTGCTGAATAAGAAACTTGATAAGCCAGAAGACTATTTTTACTTTTTGGTATTATGTTGTGAAAACCATGAGTTCCTTTTATAGTTTTAGATACCTTAAAAAGATGCTTCAGAAAAGGGTGTTCATTTCTGAAAATTTTCCTTGTAATATAAAAAAATTTTAAGAAGGAAAGTAGCATTGGAATAAATGTATAAATTTTTGCATTTAGATGTGACGATCGATTGACTTTTGTAAACTTGACTTTGATGCAGCACTGTTTACAGTTCCTCCAATGCCATCACACACATTTTTGCCATGGCTAGTTAATTACAAAGAAATTCCATTCTCTTAATATGCCATAGAAATCAATTCCATAATGACAAAGGTTAATTAAATTGTACCTATTTTTATATTGGGATACTGAATCATCCATAAAGTAATGAATTTTCCTTATAATTGGAAATAATTTATTCATAAATTCTATTAAAAGTAGTAGGGTAATAATTTTGCGGACAGTGCCAGGGCCACTGAGGGGAACGCCAGTGACACCTCACGCTCCTTTCTGAGGGCAATTTAAGGGCAAATTGGACCCTCCAAGTTCTTTCATGATCCTTTTTTGCATTTTTTTGTGTCACTTCCGGTTAAGACCCGCTCTTTTTTGACTTTTTTAACCCTTTAATCCCTTAAGCTCATACCCCATTTTAACTTTTTACCACGGCAAATACCAACCCTTATTTGGCACTCATGCCCCTCTAGTGCTAGTGTCTAAGCCTAAACTCATGCTCTTTCCTGAGTGTCATTTCTAGCTTTTTCTTGACTTTCTAGCACGTGGCACTCTTGGTTAGTCCACGCCCACTTGGCATGAGGAGAGTGCTAGTGTCAGCTGGTCCTGAGGGTAAGGTGTCATTGCATATTTCTGGTGACATCTGGTACCTATCCGGTTTCAACCGGATACAACCGATGCCACATACAGCTGTAGACACCTCAGTGATGACGTCGTCAAGCGTGTATGTGTGCGTGCGCACACACACACACACACACACACACACACACATACATACATACATACATACATACATACATACACCCTACCCTGTGATGTTATAGCATGGGGAAATCATGAGATTATGACGTCTTCCATTCGCAATTTTTGATTTTTGATTACGTGGTTTTCATTTTCGTAGATTTTCCCGAGTAGGTTTCCCCCATCTTGAAAATGGTTCCCGCTATTTTGGATTTCTGGTCAAGTGGTTTCCGTCATTTTGGATTTCTGTACACGTGGTTTCCGCCATTTTGGATTTGGTTTCCTCCATCATGGGTTTTAGCAATTTGATTACGTGGTTTCTGCCATCTTGGAACTCTGATCACACGATTATTGCTATCTTGGATTTAAATTCTTCAATCTGGTAATTCTGATCACGTGGTTTCCATCTCTGTAAATTTTCTAGAATTGTTTTCGCCATCTTGAATCGGATTTTGAATTTTCCCGCCATTTTGTCTTGACCACGCGGTTTAAGCCATCTTGAATTTTATTTTGAATTTTCCCGCTATTTTTTCTTAACCGCAGCGCCATTAACAGAGTGAAAATCAAACTTCCTCCAATATTCAGGAAGGATACGAAGTTAAAACTTTGGTCATCAAAAGACCAAATGAATTGAATTCCATCACGCTACCAGTACACCAACTAGATATTTTCGGCGCTGAAACATGCTCAAATTGTTCTTTTCATGCCCACATTCTTTTTCCGACTTTGAAACCTATATTACTTTGTATTAGGGTTGGCCAAGCTCCTGAATTTTCCGCACCGCACCGCACCAGTTGTCATTCGTTGCGCACCGCACTGGAAGCAAAATGCAGTGCACCAGCACCAAAAGCTAAACTAAGCGCCCCGCACCGCATCGACATCTACAATTGTAGCATATTATATATATATATATATATATATATATATATATATATATATATATATATATATATATATATATATATATATATATATATATATATATATTGCACCCTGCCTTGGTAAACTATTTCGTCTATGTCTTTCTACTTCAACCTTCCCTTCTTGCTGGAAACGTGCGCTCATTCAGCCTGTGCCGAAGAAGGGGGACCCCTCTCAGCCCTCTAACTATCGTCCTATTTCTTTAACCTCCGTTCTTTCTAAAGTTTTCGAATCTATCCTTAACAGGAAGATTTGGAAACATCTCAATTCTTCTAATCTCATCACAGATCGCCAGTATGGCTTTCAAAAGAAACGCTCTACTGGTGATCTTCTTTCCCTTCTCTCTGACTCTTGGTCCTCCGCTCTTCGGCATTTCGGTGAATCTTTTGCTGTGGCGCTGGACATATCGAAAGCTTTCGATAGAGTCTGGCACAAAGCTTTGATTTCCAAACTTCCCTCTTTCGGAATCTATCCTTCTCTCTGATTTCCTTTCCGGTCGTTCTATAATAGCTGTTGTAGACGGCCACCGCTCATCCTATAAATCTATTAATAGTGGTGTTCCTCAAGGATCTGTCCTATCCCCAACACTTTTTCTGCTTTTCATTAATGACCTTCTCTCTATTACTTCATCTATCCACTCCTATGCTGATGACTCCACCCTTCATTACTCTTTTCATTTTGAAAGACGCCCCTCCCAGCAACAGTTAATAGAGGCAAGGAGGGTGGCCTTGGAGCAACTAACCTCTGATCTATCTCTCATTTCAAATTGGGGCAAAGAAAACATGGTCGTTTTCAATGCCTCAAAAACTCAATTCCTCCATCTCTCAACTCGACACAATCTTCCACACAACTACGATATCTTCTTCGAAAACACGCAACTCAAACCTTCATCTCTCCTTAATATTCTCGGTGTTTCTTTTTCTCGTGATCTTTCTTGGAAAGATCACATTACCTCTCTTTCTGAAACAAGCTTCTAAGAGGTTGGGTGTTCTGAGGCGCCTTCAATATTTCTTCACACCACCCCAGTTGCTTGCTCTGTATAGGGGTGTTGTTCGCCCCTGTATGGAGTATGCGTCACACATTTGGGGTGGTTCCACACACACAGCTCTCCTGGAAAAGGTGGAGTCTAGAGCTTTTCGCCTTATCAATTCTCCTGCTCTCACTAATTCACTCCAATCTCTTTCTGCCCGTCGAAATGTTGCGTCACTCTCTCTATACTATCGCTATTACAATGGACACTGCTCTTTTGAACTCTCTCGTCCCATACCTCCTCCATTAAGAAGGGTTCGTGCGACTCGTCTTTCTACACAGTCTCATCCTTTCTCTGTCCAACTCTCTGACCCCAGACTTAACCGCTATGCTCAATCTTACATGTACTCTACTGGTAAAGTCTGGAACACACTTCCTTCATCTATTTTCCCAACTTCCTATGACTTAGGCACCTTTAAACTCTGTGTATCAGGTCATGTCGGCCTTTAATTTGACCATGTTTCCGACTTTCTCCCAACTCTGGTGGAACATTGGTAGGCCTCTGGCCTTTGCCCACCAGAGGAGAAATAAAAAAAATAAAAATAAAAAAATATATATATATGATTTGGTCGTCGTCGGGAGTGGATGGTGCTTAAATCAGATGGGAAAAGAAAAGTCAGAAGAATCAAGAAAAGAAAAGACATATCAGCTTTCCCAATCTATTTTGAAAATTGGAAAGACTGTTTGGAGAATGCTGAAGAATTGTAGTGAAAAAATTATTTTTGAACTTAAAAATAATAACAGATTCTTTTTAAAATATAAATTTAAAAAAAAAAAAAAATTCTAAAAACAAAATTAAATTAATCACATTTAAATTATTTTCAAAATTTTTTGGAGGAGCAACAAAACTTTCAATTAACATACTTTCGGCTTAAGTGGAAAATTCAACATTAGTATTAAGAATATAAAAATTAAATACACGGGTTTGGATTGGGCGACAACATTGGATCATGAAGAATAGTTCTTCACATGATTCTAAAGGTCTGGGATTCCTTTTAACCAGTTCCTATGTACGACTGCAGGAATTTTCGTGCAGTCGAACGCCACCCTGCATCATGCTTGATATGGTGTAATGTATAAATTGCACCAGACTCTATCGAAGGCTTTCGATATGTCTTGCGCGACAGCAAAGGATTCACCGAAATGCCGAAGAGCGGAGGACCAAGAGTCAGAGAGAAGGGAAAGAAGATCCCCAGTAAAGTGTTTCTTACGAAACCCATACTGGCGATCAGAGATAAGATTAGAAGAATTAAGATGTTTCCAAATCTTCCTGTTAAGGATAGATTCGAAAACTTTAGAGAGAACGGAGGTCAAAGAAATGTCACGGTAGTTGGAAGGCTGAGAGGGTTCCCCCTTCTTCGGCACAGGCTGAATGAGCTCACGTTTTCAGCAAGAAGGGAAGGTCGAAGTAGAAAGGCAAAGGCAAAATAGTTTACCAAGGAAGGGTGCAAGCTCGGAAGCACAAGTTTTGAGAACCACAGGAGGAATACCATCAGCACCGTACGACTTCTTAGTAATAAATTCAAAGAGAGCAGAAATATCGTCTTTAGAAGAAATTATAATTTTAAGCATAAATGAGTTGGAGGGGGTTGAAGGAGGAGGAATAGCTCCGGAATCATCTAAGGAATAGCTCCAGAATCATCTAAGGTAGAATTAGAGGCAAAAGTTTGAGCGAAGAGTTCAGCTTTAGAAGAAGGTAAAACAGCAGTTGTACCGTCGGAAGATACTAAAGGAGGGAAAGAGAAAGAAGCAAAGTTAGAGTTGACATTTTTTGCAAAATGTCAGAAAGAGCGTGAGGAAGAAGAACCAGAAAGATTATTGCATTTTTTATGGAGAAAAGTTTTTGGTGTTACGAAGTATAGATTTTGCACAATTCCTGGAATGAAATATTAGTTGCATGAGTTTCTGGAGTTTGAAGACGACGGTAATCCCTGAAGGCAGCATCCCTGCAGTGGATAGCGTGAGAACAAGTAGAGTTAAACCAAGGTTTGTTGGGTTTAGTAGAAGGGAAAGAAAATGGAATGTACGCCTCCATGCCAGAGAGAATCACCTCAGTAATGCGTTCCGCACACTCCGAGGGACCCCTCCCACGGAAGCAATAATCATTCCATGGGAAATCAAAGAAGTACGACCGCAAGTCTGAACAGCTTGCAGCACCAAAATGCCACAAACGTTTCCTTTCAATAGAAGGGGGTCTTTCCTGCGGAAGACTTGAAGAGATAGAAGAGGATACGGAGATAAGAAGGTGATCGGAGGAACCCAAAGGAGGAAAGAATTTAACAGTATAAGGAGAAGGATTAGAAGTTAGAAAAAGGAATGTTGGGTTCATCTCCAAGACGATCAGGGATACAAGTAGGGAGCTGCACCAACTGCTCAAGGTCATTTTGGATAGCGAAATGGAAGGCACGTTCACCAGCTGTATCATGAGAACTAGAAAAAAGCCATTGGCGGTGGTGAACATTGAAATCACCTAATATGATGATTTCAGAGAAAGGAGAAGAAGAAAGAATGTGATAAGTATATATATATATATATATATATATATATATATATATATATATATATATATATATATATATATATATATATATATATATATATATATATATATATATATATATTTTTTTTTTTTTTTTTTTTTTTTTTTTTATTTTTATATTATATATATATATATATATATATATATATATATATATATATATATATATATATATATATATATATATATATATATATATATATATATATATATATATATATATATATATATATATATATATATATATATATATTATATATATATATATATGTATATATATATATATATATATATATATATATATATATATATATATATATATATATATATATATTATATATATATATATATATATATATATATATATATATATATATATATATATATATATATATATATATATATATATATATATATATATATATATATATATATATATATATATATATATATATATATATATATATATATATATATATATATATATATATATATATATATATATATATATATAATATATATATATATATATATATATATATATACTTATCAAAAGAGATACATTTGGCTCATTTATCGTAAAACCATTTAGAAAATAGTTGCATTCATGTGCTAAAGCTCATGTAAATTCAGTGTGGCATAAAGATACCTCAGTATCTACAAAAATTTTAAACATAACATGAAATATGCGTGTTAGCGTAACTGATTAACTGCATGTTGTGGAGTACTTAGTTATTCTAAAAAAAGACAAATTAGTACCTATAATTTCTACCTTAATAATATGACACTAATAATATTTCTTTTCAAGGGAGCTTTGCAGATACCAGGAAATTTTTTCTATTTATTTAAATTCAGAGTAAAAAGCTGGAGATGCTGTTCTTATGGAACATTTGAAATCATGCAGAGCAAAGGCCAAATACACATCACATTTGATTCAGAATGAACTTATTTTTATTTGTGGAAAGTTGATATGTTATCAAATTTTGAATGAAAAGATTGTGAATATTTCAGTCTTTTACCAGACATATCCAGGACAGAACAGCTATCGATTGGAGTTCACTTTGCTGATAAGGATCTCAATGTACGTGAAGAATTTCTAGCCTTTGTTACTCTTGGAAAACTGAAAGCCGAAGATATAGCATTGAGCTATATTGTCTACTTCATGAGAAATATACAATTTAAATGTGAGCAAGCTTGTTGGACTTGTGGTTGATAAGTGCTCCACCAAGGCTGACAAAGAAAATAGAGTTCAAAAGTTAATAAGAGAGCCAAATAATTCCCATTTTTAAATTTGGTAATTAATGACATAAATGCTGTTCCAGAATTTCAAAACACTTTTGAAATTGTAAATCAAGCTATAAAAATTTTCCGCAAAAGTACATCACAGAAATTTGGTAGCAAATATACCATTGTTATGCGAAACATGATGGTCTATCAAGTAAAAGTCAATTAGGATAATTTTTTAAAAATTTTTGCCAAATAAAATTATCATTAGAAAATCCCTTTTCTGATTCAGATGTAAAGCAAGCCACACAAACTGCAAAATGTCAGTTTTCATCAGCAGCGGGAAGTCCTACATTTCTCATCTGTATAATCATAATGAAATAAAATTTATATTTGGAGCCTATAGCAAATATTCTTCAAACTGAAGTAATTAATTTGGATGAGGTTCATTGTCACATAGAAAAT
Organism: Armadillidium nasatum; assembly: GCA_009176605.1. Lineage (NCBI taxonomy): Eukaryota > Metazoa > Arthropoda > Malacostraca > Isopoda > Armadillidiidae > Armadillidium > Armadillidium nasatum. Next base: position 24,043 of record SEYY01001079.1, on the reverse strand, counting down.
CTTTTAAATATTTTAAAATCCGATAGAAGGGAAAATAATGCTCAGTCGGTTTATAAAAGAATTATTTAACAAGTTAAAAAAATTTGAGAAGATTTTTCTTTAACACATTCAGTATAAAAAAAAAATAACAGCCTTTGAGACATCAAAAAGTTCTGTTGAGAGTTGCACTATTTACCTTATTTTAATTATCTCATTTCATCTTTGAGTATAAGATTTTCGGAACACAATATAACATCTACCTTTCTTTGCATTTTGCACCCAGTTAGAATAAGAAAATAAAATAAATATTATGAAATATTTATAAATTATGGGCTTGTGTGGATTTTCATTTTTTATTATTCAAGACTTTGAATACACTATAATATAAGGTAATATATATATATATATATATATATATATATATATATATATATATATATATATATATATATATATATATATATATATATATATATATATATATATATATATATATATATATATAGCCAATGCCAATACTGTGGATGAAACAGTAAAGCAAACAATTCACATGATAATTCTTTTGAGAGTTTCTCTATTTCAATAGAGCAAAATGAATATTATGATAAATATTATGCCATGCAAAATAAGTGGAAAGATTACTTACCATTTCTGTCATTATTAGTAATAGTGACCCAAAAATCTATAGTCTTCTCTGGACCAAGGTCTTCATAATCCCATTTTTTTTTTACACGTACTGCTCCAGTTGGGTCAACTTCAACCCAAGGATTCGGGTCTCTTATTTTAAATGTTTCCCACTGAATTTCCTTTTCCAAATGAAAAACTATTTTTCCTTCAATAGCACCATCAGCTTCAGAAAATGTCATTTCTTTTGTATGTCTTAATTGACCTCTTTTCACTCTGCTCAAACTTCTTCTCACCCTATCAGGATCTTCTGTAGCTTCTTCATTAAGGTTATTAGCTCCTCCTAAAAATAATGAATCTCCTGGATAGTGAAATTCAATATGTGCTCGAGCTAAACTGTCTGAGTAAAGAGTAGGTTTACGGTTGTCATGAGCTTCTAATTCCAATTCATAAACCATCGCTTCGGGAGCATCAATTAACAGTATTTCTCCTGTTTGTGGAACAATTGTGAAGATATTTGAAGGATGTGCAAGCTGGTAAACTACTTTATCACCATCACCATCATGAGCTAGCACTTTTCCTACAGAATCAAACCGAGTAACATTTAGTGGTACAAAGAAGTAGAAAAGGCTTTGGGTAAAAATTGGAGCATGGTCATTCATATCAAGAACTTTGACTAACAGATCAGCTTCTGAAGAATCAACACCTAAACTATCTTTTGCTCTTAGCTGAAGGTGATACTGTGATTGAGCTTCTCTATCTAAAGCACGAAGTGTAACAATAGATGGTAATACACCAACTTGATGTAGGGCAAATGTATCTTCAGCCCCTATTAATTCATAGATTATATCATTATCACCCACTGCTTCCACTTCTTCTAATCCTTGTAGTTCAGTTCCTGGAGGAAGGTTTTCATAAACTGAAGCTTCATAGTGAGAATGAAGAAACCTTAGCATTGCAGATCTTTCTTTGACAGCAAGCTTTAAGGTATGAAGTTTCCTAGCACCATCATCAAAATGAGTGGACACATGTAAATCAAATATTTTTCCAATTAATGGCGTTAAAATTTTAACTGTCATCACCTGACCATTTTCCAAAACAGCAAAATAATCTGAATAAAGTGAAGGTTCAATTGTTTCAACACTTTCCCCATCCTTTAAATTTAAAGTACGAATAATCTGTGCTGTAGGAACATCATGGGGAATAGCTATATTTAATGGATTTTCTCTATCCAAATTTTTATGTGCATCAATTCTACATATAGTTAAACACAAAACCAAAAGTACACTATATATGGCCATTGTCCTACGCCATTCACTCAAATCTACCGAAGCCATCTCACCTCCACCTCCACCACTTTCACTGCACTCCAAATTCTTTTGCTGGTCAACTTGAATACATCATAAATCTAGAAAGACAAAATATATATATATATATATATATATATATATATATATATATATATATATATATATATATATATATATATATATATATATATATATATATATATATATATATATTTCAAAGTATTTATTTATAATTTACAGAATTTAAAAGTAATTTATAAACTGACAATTTAAGATTTCATATTTTAAGTTTAGTTAAAATCCAGATTATGAACCGACCAGGGCCCCAGTCCCGACCCCAGCAAACCCCAGCAATTTTTACTGGCCCCAGTCCAGGCTAAAAATCAGGGAAAACCGGGGTTTGCCTGCTGGGTTAAAATGGCAAATTATACTTAAGGGGAGTCCAATTTTCAAAAAAATAAATAAATTTTCAACTGATTCTCCTGAAATTTTTAGTGTAAATTGGTTTTTTCCAGAGAAAAAAAGTAAATTTTAAATTAGACTCAGAAAAACGCTAGAAAAGCTTTTTTTTTTTTTTTTTTTTTTTTTTTTTTTTTTTTTTTTTTTTTTTTTTTTTTTTTTGACCCTTTTTCAAATGAATGTCAGGGTCAAACCACTTTTTGGAATGACATGAAATTTGGACTATATATTTAAAATTCTATGGGCTACAAAAGCTTCTACCAAACTTTTGTTCCCAGAGTTATAGAAAAAATGTTATAAGCCAAAAACTGATTAACTATCAAAAAAGAAAAAAAAAAAAATTTTTTTTTTTTTTTAAATCCACCTTTTTGAACAAAAAATGTTTAAAAAAATGCAACTATAACATTTCTTATTTTTGGTGGCTGTATAGAGTAGGGAAGGGGCTACAAATTCTTCTCTATACTTTATTTGATGCCATTCGTTGGCTTCGAGATACAGCCTTCAAAATGGTACATTTTTGACCAAATTTCAAAAATTCCCAAAGTTTGAAAGGCGATATCTCGCTTCAAATAAATATCCTTTAATAATGCACCAAATAAATGCTGTTGCCCTGTCCCTCCTCTAAACAATATCCACAAATAAAAAAATTATTAGGTACCATTTTTTTTTTTAAACTGATTTTTTTCCTCCAGAAGGGTACCATTTTTGCAAATCTTTTTTCAAGTGCTTATAATTTTTTTCTAGATATATATAATATCAAAAATCTGTTCCCACCAATGCAAAAAATTGGGGCTAAGATTATTCAGTTAAATTTTCAGCTCATGTGGACCAGTGGTTTGACCCAGCTATTCATTTTTTTCAACTTTGAGTCAAATAACTTTCAAACCGTTATAGACTCAGAAAAATGCTCGAAATCAACTCAGAGTTAGAATACAGAATAGATGTCCCTAATATGAATTTGATATCTCATTTAAGATATTAACAAAAGACAGATGATGGAGGCCTTCTTCATTAAAAATGTTCACAATTTCAATATTCAGAACAACCTCATCTATGATTTTACTAATCTTTTATTATTAAATATTTCAAAAATTTCCAAATGCTAGTTTTAATAAAATAACAAAAGTGTCTGTTTATTTTTATGTTTGTATAGTACTTTAATTGTTTTAATACTTTAATGTTTTTAATTAACTAATTTACCTTTATTTATAGATTTTTCAATTTCATCTTTTCTAATATTTTAGGTACCAACCACCTTTTTTTTTTTTTTTTTTTTTTTTGTCAAACCAAAAAAAAAAGTGGAAAATTTTGCCTGTGAATATAAAAAATTGTGTTGTCCAATTTTTTTTTTTACGGTGAAGAATTCAGTCATTGCAAAAATTAGTTTCAATGAGAATTGCAAATGAAAAAGTCTAGAAACAAAAGTGCTTATTACTCTGCAATTTGAGGGAGATGTTTATTGCATATAATAGTAAATTTGGTCCTGAGTTAGGCATTCCAATGCTTTGTAAATTAAGCCCAAAATGGTGTGTAACAGTTGGCTTTTTTGGAATGCACTCGGTTTGTGTGTGTGCGATTCACCAAAATGTAAAGCTGATGCTTGGAAGTAGCATTATTAAAGAAGATATTAAATGTATGTTTGTATACTTCATCAATGTGACAAATGTCCTGGAAATAATTTACTTGAGACTTATTTCTCACAGGTTTACAATGATTTTGATCCAGAAGAAATTGTTGAATTTAAGCAGTGGGTACAAACAGATTGTGCATCACTTCATACAAAACAGTTGATACTTGAGAATTGGCAATAAAAATCATTGATCTTTCAGGTCATCAATACATTTCAAAGCATCATTCTGAGTACCTTAAAACTGTGAAAAATAATTTACATCCTGGTGAAGTTGCTGTTAATGGAAAACTACACTTTTGTGGTCCAAGATGCAATTCAAATATTCAGGGCAATGTGCACTCTTATGCTGTCTACTTTCTTGATCTTAATCTGCAGGTCAAATACATGAGCATCTGCATAGTCAGTGACAGCTTAAAGCATGATACTATTGCTGTTCATATTTTTTTTTTATGTTAATTGACTATTTAAAGAGGACACACTTGGTGCACTAAAATGTATCACATACTTCAGTGATGGTTCAACTGCACAATATAAAACTTACAAAAATTTCTCCAATCTGTGTAATTATTATAAGGATTTCAGCATCAGAGTGGAATTTCTTTGTGATGGCATTGATGGTACAGCAAAAAGGCTAGCTTCACATGCAAGCCTTCAAAGGCCAAAAGAAAGTCAAGTTCTTTCTCTTGCAGATTTGTTTGAATTTTAAGATAAAAATGTAGGTTCTTCTTAATTTATTTCTAAAGATGATATTGAGTCTGCAAGGTTATGTTGGATGAATGATTTTCAAATACTTCTACAGTTGCTGGTACTCAAGATAATCATCAGTTTGTACAAATAAATGAAAATAAAATGCATGTAAGTAGGATTTCAAATGATTTTACATCATTTGTGATTATGTTTCAACATGCAAGTATCTGATCTTCAGCCAGGACAATAAATGTATGATAATCACTTGTGGATTGACAACATCTGTGAAATTCAGTTGAACAATGTAATGCACTTGTCAATTTCATGCATCCACATGGTCACAGTTTGGGATCCATTAAGAGACCCACAATCTGGGCTGGGAGCCTGGAATAAATTACCCAAATTCAGGCTTGGGAAGCTGTGACAAAGAAACCCACTACTCATGGCTAGACTTGTATGGCCATCGCACGTGACCTCTTGGTGATGGGATTACTAATTCAAAAAAAAAACTAAGTGGTATTACCTCCATGGACCAAAGCAAGAACACATGTGTACTTACAATGTTTTAAACTACTTTTTGTGAAAAATTTTAGTTACCATTAATTTTGTTAATCTTATTTCAAGAGACACCAAAAAAAACAAAAAAAAACTAGTGTGTACTGATAGGAGAAAAATGTGCTCTTTCTAATAATGGTATCATCAAGAATATCAGTTGCTGTATATTTTTGCTTTGTTGGTTCAAAAATAGGTAAATTTGGGTAAAATAATTTTGTGTGCTATCTTATGCTATTATATCTCATCAAAGAAAGAAGATATTATGGGTGCTAACACTTTTACAAACTAATAAAATGCAACTGTTTAAAAGAACTGTTATATATGAATACTTGAAAATGTTTTGTTCAGGAAATGTGGCACATCAAATTTCAGTCAATTTTTTTTTTAAAAATGCATTTTTTCCTGACTGCCTTTAATGTGCTAAAAAACTATGTGATTTCCACCCTTGAAACTTTTAGATTATGTTTAATGGACAAAAGTCTGTATATCCAAACGTTTTCATAACCTCCAATTTAATAGTTTTCTCAAAGTTATCACTCAAATTAGGTGATTTGTGTCATTTGACATTTTCAACATTTTGAGTGGGAGGGACTCATGGGCCCCTATTTCCTTGGGAAATGGGTTCTGGGACCTAAAATTTGGTAAATCTTATATTCTAGGGCATAGAAACTTGTGTACCAAATTTTATTAAAATTGAAGATGGTCATGTGAAGATGATCTCAAAATCTGGTCCACTTGACATGGAATAACCCATATTTTATTTATATATATATATATATATATATATATATATATATATATATATATATATATATATATATATATATATATATATATATATATATATATATATATATATATATATATATATATGAAAAGCAATTTAAGTGTTCTTCAGTGAGAAAATAGAAAAAAAAAAGAAAAAGGAAAAGCTAATTATTATAAAGTTATATGTATAAGCAAGAAATTATTTATGTGTAGCATAGACAAAAGTTTGCTTATGCTAGGAGTTAGGATTATGTTAAATAATACATTGATAATAATTGTATTTCAGTTTTTTTCCTTTATTATTGGTTTAGAGAGAAATATCAGAATTCTCTATTCATATGGACTTTAACAATTATATATATATATTTAATAATTAACTGTTATTCTTTTCTAATGTTATTCATTGTTTAGAGCAATAAAGTAAATTAATTTGGCAAGGAATAGTAATAAAAACCTGAAAAAGTTTTTTAGCCTCTATAAATTTAAAAGTAAGGATAAGAAAATGGGTCCAATTAAAATTGATGAGAATTTAGTAGGTTCAGATAAGGAATTGGTTAGTATTTTCAATGATTATTTTGCATCATTATTTACTGAGGAAAGATTGGATAACAGTTTAGACTAATAGCTCTAGTATACATATAATAAATAGGTGGACAGCATTTGAAATTGAGTTAAATGAAATTAAATCTTTACTAGAACATACTGACCCAAATAAAGCAGCAGGCCTGATGGTGTGTATGGTAGAATTCTAAAATAGGGGAGTAGCAGTATTGCAAAGGCATTGTATTTGATTTTTAAACAATCTATTGTTCTTGGAGAGATATCTGAGGACAAGAAAACTGCATATGTGGTGCCCATTTATAAGAAAGGTTGTAAAGAAGATCTAAGAAACTATAGGCCAGTTACCTTAACATTTTTGGATGTAAAAGTTTTGGAAAAGTTACTGAAAAGTCATTTAGAATAACATTTTGATAATAACAAGATACTACATAACTCCCAGCATGGTTGTAGAAAGGGTAGATTCAATTTTGGAATTTATTACTGAATGTATAGACGGGGGTGATCCAGTTGATGTTATATATTTAGATTTTAACAAGGTTTTTGATAAGATACCCTATGCAAGGCTGATGCAAAAGTTGTCACACTGTGGTATAGATGGAGTGGTTCACATTTGAAAAATAGAATATTAGAAAAATGGACAAAGTTAGAAGCCACACTGACCTATTGAGACTGTCCCAGTCAAAACAAAATAATAATTCTACTACTAATACATGCAATTCTAAAGTATTCCTAGTTGTTAGTGTGTATTCCTAGTTATCAATTCCTTCATGGAAAGGAAGATAAAAATAAGCCACTATATATATATATATATATATATATATATATATATATATATATATATATATATATATATATATATATATATATATATATATATATATATATATATATATATATATATAATTCAATAAATCTAACTAATGATGTTATACAACTAATTACACATGCATCATGCAATGAACCAACACCCACTACATAACTGAGAGTTAGGGTTGGTCACAAGGTGATCTAAAATTCATAGGCTTAGTCACAAGCTGGTCTAAAAAAATCATATATACCTGCCAATTTTTCTTAATCAAGTTATACTATACAATACTTAAACCATCCACATATCTATCTAGCCCACTCTTAAATGCTGCAAGAGAATCACAGTCAACAATCTCCTGTGGCAAGCCATTCCAAAAATTAACAACCCTATTACTGAAAGAGTATTTTCTTAGATCGAGATGGCATGACTTCTTTTTAATATTCTTATCATGTCCTTAGATTCTCTTCCATATAAAGAATTTTTCAATCTCTGTATTACTGTCAGATGCAAATATTTTGTAAACTTGCATCATATCCCCTGTGAGAAATCTCTCTCAACCAAGAACATTCCCAGCTCCTTCAATCTCTCCTTATAGCTCTTACTCTCAAAGCCAGAAATCATACTTGTTTCTTGATGTTGTACTCTCTCCAACATATCTATGACTGTTCTTTAATGTAGAGCCCAAACTTGTGCACAATACTCTAATGATAGCCTAACATAGCTATTATATCAGGGTTGGCAAAAACCCAGGTTTTTCAGACCAGGGAATTGATGGGGGTTTTCTGGGTTTTTGGTAAAAAAAAAAAAAGTGTTGTACCATACAACACTTTCTATTTCATTTCCAATTACTGTAGACACATGCAACTTGTGTGTGTCTACAGTAATGTAAAAATGTTTATTTATCCCTTTTTAAAAAATCAAATGTTTTAAGAACATTCTTTATATTTTCAGGTGTTTCTAAATTTCTAATCAATAATTATTAAATTATAGCATCCAATTAACAGAACTTTAAGGTGAAAAAGCTTCTCTATCTTAAATCATGAATAGGGGTGGGAGATTGAAAGACTATGAAGAAGAGAAAATGCAACCATTGCAGTAATCTGGTGAGCAACAAAATTGAAAGAGTAAGAGCCCATCTGGGAAAGTGTGATCAATATAAACTTATTGGCCAAGGTGAAGGTAGCAGTGATGATGGTGATATTGAAATAGCAACTGGATTTTAACCAGCTCCAGCTGTGATAGGGGCCAAAGTAGATTGACAACATCTTATCAATCTAGATCACGATCACCTGTACCTGTAGAACCAAGATCAGTCAGTCCAGCAACTAGTATTAGAACACCCACACTGACTCCAACTCCAAGTCCAAGTCCATCAACGCTGGGGACTATTGTAACCAAGCAAGTGAAGATAGACAGTTTTGTGATCTCAACACCACCAAAATAAAAGCAGCTTTGGATTTGCAGTTTGCATGAGCCTTTTTATTTGTGTAATATTCCATTTAGTGCTGCAGAAGACCCTGAAATGAAGAAATTATTTACAATGATGCAGGGTGGAACTTATCAACCTCCCTCAAGACGCCAGCATAGCGAAGGCCTTTTAGATGAAGTTGCTGGTGAATGCGAGCTTCACATGGTGGAACTTCTCAGAGGAAAACAAGTTACAATAATCCAAAATGGATGGTCCAATGTGCACAACTATCCAATCATTGCAACATGTTTGCACCTGCCAACCAGTGGTGATGGAGGAAAGAAATCCATTTTTGCTGGGTCTATTGATACTGGAGCTGAGAAGAAAACTGCCAACTACATTTCAGATTTGGCAATAAAGCAAATAGGTCAATTCGAGGACAAATACAAATGCAAGGTAAGTTGATTAACTTGATTTTAAATGTTTTTTATACATAACTAAAAAATTAAAAGATTGCTAAATGAATAAACAATGTAAATCGTAATGCTAAAGATAATCTTTAGCATTGCTAGTAGAATAAGTAGATTAACTCAATCTTTCTGTTTTTTGGTTGTAGCTTACATTTCGGACAACGAAAACAAAATGAAGCTAACAAGACAACTTCTCGAGACCCACTACAAAGAGGTGGATGCAAGAGGGCACAATTTAGGCCTTCTTGTGTATGGCTGTGCAGCACACTATTTAAACCTTGTGGAAAAGGAGGTTACTCCAAGGACAGTCCTTAGCCATCTGGTAGAAGTTGCTATGTACTTCAGAAACCACCACCAACCAGAAGTAAGTGATTTTCAGTCTTTTCATATGATTTCAGAAAAAGTGGTGATGGGATTATATACACTACAAATATGAAATTGAATGAATTGCTGCAACAGTATTTTCACTCAGCAACAGAAAACAAAAGCCTTTGTAACATTATTAGATCATGTATTTTGAAGTAGGCATATGGTAAATTTACTAAATTAGGCTTCAATATCAGTAGTTACCTAAATGCATTTCTATTTCAATTTCAGGGTTGGCTGCATGAAAAAGGAGGGAGGAAAACCTCAATTGCCCAATGATACAGCTGGAATAGTCAGTGTTTATGTGTTGACACATTCATACAAAATTTCCCATTGCACATTGAAATCAGAAATAAACATTCTGCAGAAATACCAAATAATATAGCCGCCATAATTGACAATAATTGACACTGTGAAGCAATGAACCTGCAAAACCAACTTAACATTGTGGCCTCAGCTTTAGATAGGGTAAGATAACCTGGTTATAAAGTTAATATATAAAAGTCTGAGACTTTTATATTAGCTCTCCTCTATTTGAGACACACAAGAGCATTGAATAATAATACATCATGCATCACACTCCATTTGAACTATTTGTGAACCATTGCTAAAATGCCTAATAGATATTGCATTGTAAATATAAAATAAATTGTAAATATTTAATATTTCTTATTGCAGCTGCAGTCTGATTCTTGCTCATTGGGAGATGCAGTCCAAATATGGTTTGAGGTTCTTGAAGACCCAGTACTACAACCATACAAAGCTCTCATTCAAGCAAGATTTGATGACTGGATCACGCCATTTCAATTAGTAGCTTATGCTACACATCCCAAATATCAAGGTGAGGAAAGAATTATAAAGTCATCCACAATCCGGCCATCCCACATTTCAACTTTTACTTTTTATATTTATAGTCTACTGTGTGGTAAAGCTATCAAATCAAAATCAAATAGCTTAATAAGTTTTGGGTTCACATGCAATTTTTTCTACATCAATTTTTCTTTAATAAGAATTAGAAGTAGAGAAGATAAGAACAATATACAATGTCTGAAGGTAATAATTTTTATTTTACTTTTTACAGGTTCAAAACTATCTGCCCAACAGGAAGAAACTGTTTTGGAATGGTTGCAGGAGAGAAATGTGGATTATGCTGTTCAGTTTTCGAAATTTCAAATTGAAGACTCTGAAATTTTCCCACATTACATGCTGACAGAGAACTTTACCAGTGGCATGAGTGCTGCAAAATGGTGGCAGGTGGTTCACAAAAGGGCCACAAAATATGGAAAATTTTCACCAGATTTTTGCCAATTGGCTATCACTCTGCATTCTCTGCCTGCAAGCTCTGCAGGTGTGGAGAGATTGTTCTCAACTTATGGCCTTATACATAACAAATTGAGAAACAAATTAGGCAATGAAAAGGCCGAAAAATTAGTTAAATGTTACAGAATGTTGATATCCAAGGATGAACATGATTGGTGAATTGTGGTTTTCATATTGTGTTGGATACTAAATTAGTCTTTATTCTTAAACTCAGGTACCCTACTTAGTAATTGAAGTATTAAAGCATTAAAATGCATAAAAATATGTTTGCAAGTTTTATTTATCCTTCCCTTTGTGTGTGTGTCAAGACTTCAAGAGACAGAAATTCACTTATTTTTGTTATTAATCAGCTAAATCAAGTTGCAAAAAATGCGCTTGATGGCAAAGTGGGTTTTTGGTTCCCAAAAATGGGTTTTACCTGGGTTACCCAGGCAGTGGGCTTTTCCAACCCTGTATTATATGGCTTGCTTATAACCTCTTTGCTCTTGTAAATTACATTGCAATTTATAAAAAAATACTCTTTCAGTAATATGGTTGTTAATTTCTGGAATAGCTTGCCACAGAAAATTGTTCACTGTGATTCTCTTGCAGCATTTAAGAGGAGGCTAGATTGATATATGGATAGTTTAGGTATCGTATAGTATTACTTGATTAAGCCAAATTGGAGAGTATATTTGAATTTTTAGACCAGCTTGTGACTAAGCCTATAAATTTTTGATCACCTTGTGAATATTTGTAGTTGGTGTTAGTTCATTGCATGTGTAATTAGTTGTAAAATGTCATTAGTTAGGTTTACTAAATATATGTAGGGGCTTATTTTTATCTTACATTGCATGAATAAACTGATAACTATGGGTAAAATAGACCTAGTCTTTGTTGCATGTATCAGTATTAGAATTATTATTTGTTTTGAATCAGGCAGTCTCAATAGGCCCATGCCATCTGTCTCTATTTTTTGAATGTTCTAATGTATATAAAGTTCCTTAGATAAACAGTTTGCAAATAACAGATTATAGATTGGTACACATTTGTTTTAAGAAGTTTGTTATGTAATAATTTTGAACATAGTTCATGCTCTTTTGTAAAATTTGTAAAAGCAATTAATAATGTAAATTTATTATAAATCATTCATTCATAAAAACAAGATTTAATTCACAGATTCATATATAGGTTATTTAAAGTAAGTTACTGTGTCCTTATTTAGGATCAAATTGTTCTAATTCTGATATTGTAATAAAGGCTAATATAAATTCCATAAAATTTAAATTATATATATATAATTCATTTGTTTTGTGTGAGAATAAAGATTATTCATTAGTTTTGTGTGAGAATAAAGATTATTTCATTTTAATATATTGTAATCATAAATTTTATATAAAAATAAATTTGACACACTGCAAAATATTTGGTAAAACTATTTGATAAACTTGTATTCTATACAGATAAATAAATTTGACAATGTTGCATTCAATTTATATAAAACAAAGAATATTTTCACTATCTTATTTTTATTTTATTTATTTATTTATTTTTTTCTTTTAAATAAAAAATTTGTTTACTACACTTCAATTAACACAATTTACTTAATTTAGTAATATTTCATATCTGTAGTTTCAAAAATATTTCATATCTGTAGTTTCAAATTTATCTGAAAAATTAATCTTTTTTTTTTTTTAGCTACAAAATAGCTATTAAATGTCTTAAAATTTACTCCTACACTGATGCAACCAGGTAAAAAGGCAGTCAAAGGATGATACACTGAGTACAAATGCTAAGTTGTGAAATCTTTGTAGTTGTTAGTCTTTTCTTTATTCAAATTTTAAAGGTTTTTGTTTTTAACAAAAAATAGTTTCTGTGCTTCAATTTACTCAATTTACTTCATTTCAGATCATTTTCTATTTGCAGTTCCACTATACTAAAAAATAAACATGCTCAGTGACAGTAATGAGTTACCCATTATTTTAATTATGCACTGAAAACCTTGTATTAAAGTACATGACAAAGAATAATAGACCATCTAAGAACAAATTTACCAACCTTATATTCAAAAAAATATTTTAGGATTAATCCTGAATAAAATTAGCAATTTAAATTTTTTAAATGATTTTCCATATTTCTATATATTTGTTTTTTTGATAATACCAGGGTTCATATAAGCTTTTTTTTTTAAATATATATATACAGAAAATACAAAGACAAAATGATCTGAAATCGTTTTTTTTTTTTTTTTAAATTAAAACAGAAAACTATTTTGTACATTAAAAAAAAACACTAAAAAAAATATTAAAAATTTCATTAACAAAGACTTGAGTACTTTTTCAAAAAAGTACTACCACGTTGTTGCATCAAAATCAAATTGAATTTTAAGAAATTTTGGATCTAAAAAAAAAAAGTTCAAGGAAGCTTTTTTTTTTTTTTAAATATATTAAAACTACAAAGATGAAATATTAAGAAATAAAGTAAATTATTTTTCAAAACTGAAATACTGAAAAAAAAAATTTATATTTTATATATATATAGTTAAAAAAAAAAAATTTTATTTTTTCTAAATTAATACTACTTTTTGTATCATTTTTTTTTTTTTTTTTTAACAAGGTTTCTAAAAACTACTAATTTTTTTCTGGGCTGGGGAGCAGGAGCAGGAACCATGGAGAAGAAAGATTTTGGCAGAGCTGGAGCTGTTTCTAGGTTTGTGGGTGGAGCTGGAACTGGAGTTGTAGCCCAAAAAAGGAAGCAGCTCCAATTCCAAATGTATTGTTATCATATAAAGTATTAGCATTTTTTGATCTTATTCATTCTTTTTAATTTTCATTGTAATTCATTACTTCTCACTGTGAACTTTGAAAAATTTTCTGTCTATAGCCTCCAATTTTATTTTGCTTCAAATAAACTTTATTCTTTTCATATCCCATATATCACACACAAACACAGACAGACATACACACACACAATATATATATATATATATATATATATATATATATATATATATATATATATATATATATATATATATATATATATATATATATATATATATATATCAGGCAAATATTTTATACTAATTAATATAGTAATCAGAAATACTGAAGTCAAACAGCAATTTAAAATAATTATAATTTTCTTTAAAATTGATTTTTAAGTAGCATTTTCACAATGAAAACCAAGAATGTAATCATCAGTATCAAAATATTTTTAAAAAAAGTTAAATTGAAGAAAATATTTTGCTTTGTCAAGTTGCAATAGATGAAAATAAGCACTAAGATATCTAATTTAAAAAGCCATTTGCAAAGGCAACATTTTGAAATCTTTAAAATAGTAGAAGAAAACCAGAGTAGGGTTACACCAGTTACCCAAAACACTTCATGTATACAACCTTCTATTTCAAGATTTATAACAAGTCAAATGGTGATTAATTTAAAAAAGCTGAAAAATTTAAAAAGAATATTATCCAAATGGTTGAAGATGAAGGAGTACCCTTAAAATTCTTTCCTCTCAAGCATTTACTGGATTAAATGGAGAATTAGCAAAAAAGTTAGGTGTTTCTATGGAAAGGAATGATGTAAGAAAATGGTGAAGTGAAGCTGAAACAAATGCTCCATGGGAAATTTTTTTTTTTTTTACAAAAAATGGGTGCTTGTACCAGACAGAGAATAAATTATTTTGCAAGAAATGTCCAACCAACTCAAATAACGAAATAACAACACACACTTTATCTATTCAAGAAAAGCAAACACAACAAGCATCAGAATTTATAAGAAATCTAGTTGAGGAAGTTCTCAGAGTCTAAAGTTCATAAGTCTTAGCAGTTGTAATGGACAATTCATCCAACATGAGAAGTGCAATAAACTCAATGTAGACCACTATGAAATAGATAATACAAATTTAGACCTGTGTATCCAAAATTTGTATCACTGACCCAGAAAATTGTGAAGGCGATTTAGAAACAATTAAATGAAGATGTGTCTACTATCATTGTTGCAAAAATAGAACATGTGATGTACTTTATATAAATTACAGCTCGCTATCAGAGATGGTTTGAAAGGACATATCCAATACTCTTATAGCTAATGAATGTCAAACTGCTGTGACTGCCCAAACACGAAAAGTTGAAGCTACATTAAAATGTAAAGGAGAAAAAGTTGCTATCTTAGACCAAGAAACTAGGTGGGGCAGTACTTACCTAATGATTAACTAACTGCCTTTTAGAACTAAAGAATACATTAATTAACATGGTTTATCCAGACATACATAACAATGAATGATTTTCAATGGTGTGAAGTAAAAAGACTTGAAGCAATCTTTCATCATCCATTCTTAGTGACTAAAATTTTTACATACTGATGAGTTAACTCCTGACATCTTATATAAAAGTGGCAAAAACTTATGTTGACATTTTCTCAAATATTTTGAACAATTCCAGATGCAATTAAAGAGTCAATGGAAAAAAGAGAAAGTTCTCCTTAATAATGTAGTATTACTTACTTCAATATACATATTGATCCTATGCACCAGAATACGCTAGAGGATGTACAGATCAGTAGAGAAAAGATAGCACTGATTAAAAAGAAATTCGAATGGAGCAACATAATATTTCAAAATAATCAGCAACTCAAAAAGAAAGTAGTGAAAAATAACAAGCACTTAATGTAATTAATAAACTATATGTAAACCAACATTCAACTTCATCACCCTCTTTAAGTTTTGAGGATGAAGCAGCTTATGAAGTTCTTTGATCTGAAAGCCAAATGCAGTCAGACTGAAGGAAAAATAGTTAGTAAATGAGAATCTCCTATTTCTAAATTTAAGCTTGATATCTCTCATGCTTTGTCTGTTAAGGAGTAAATAGATAGATCATCAAGGCTTAATGCCAAAAATAATTCAGAATGTTACTTATATAGTAACTTCAAGGCCAGCAATACAAGTTAGTGTGGAATGCCTATTTTCAGCCATTTGAATAATTTAGTCAGATTTACAAACCTTAATGAAAGAGGATCTAATTGAGTCCCATATTGTTTCTTAAAACAATTCATGTTGAATAAAATTTTGAAATTATTGTTTATTTTTTTTTATCAAGAGTACATTTTATAAATTTAGTTGTATTGATTAATAAAAAAATGGGACTTTGCATTGTGTGAGCAAAGTTAGGAACATAGAAAAATAGAGACAGTTAGAAGCCACAAGGGTCTATCGAGACTGTCCTAGTCCAAATAAATAATAATGATAACAATAACAATACTAGTACATGCACAAAAGACTAGGTCTATCCCTTCCCTAGTTATCAGTTCATTCATGCAAAGATAAAAATAAAACCAAGCCCAACTACACATGCAGCATTCAATGAACCATCACCCACTACAAAAAAACTGCCATTAGGCTTAGTCATAGGTTGATCTGTTGATCTAAAAATTCATATATACCCACCAATTTGGCTTAGTCAAGTTATATTATATAATACCTAAACCATCCATAAATCTATCTAGCCCCCTTTTAAATTTGACAAGAGAATCACAGTCAACAATCTCTTCTGGCAAGTCATTCCAAAAATTAACAACTCTATTACTGAAAGAATATTTTCTTAGATCGAGATGGCATGGCTTCTTTTTAATTTTCTTATTATGTCCTCTAGTTACTCTTCCATGGTCCACTATAAAGTATTTTTTAATCTCTATATTACTGTCAGATGCAAATATTTTGTAAACTTGTATCATATCCCCTCTGAGAAATCTCCTTTCAACCGAGAACATTCCTAACTCCTTCAACCTCTCTTCATAGCTCTTATTTTCAAAGCCAGAAATCATCCTTGTTGCTCGACGTTGTACTCTCTCCAGCATATCTATGTCTTTTCTTAAATGAGGAGCCCAAACCTGTGCACAATACTCTAATGCTGGCCTAACATAGCTATTATATAGCTTGCTTATAACCTCTTTGCTCTTGTAAACTACATTGCGATTAATTATACCTAACATCTTATTAGCTCTATTCCTTGCTTCCAAACATTGATCACCCACCTTCAGATTACTGCTAATAATCACACCTAAATCCTTTTCTTGGTCCACAGTCTCAAGCCACTCCCCATTCATTTCATAATTAATTAAATCCTTCATTTGAGTAACCTACATGAAGAACTTTACATTTTTTACTATTAAAGTTCATTTGCCACCTCTCTGCCCAACCAAGAAGCCTATCTAGATCACCTTGAAGCTTTATGCATCCATCATAATTCCTTACTGAGGTAACCACTTTTGTATCATCAGCAAACTTAGAAACCTTACATTTAAGACCTTTGTCTAAATCATTTATATATATAAGGAACAAAAGTGGTCCCAGCACAGAACCCTGTGGGACCAAGTGAGTTGTGCCCACCTCAAAATTATTATATAAGAATGAGGTTTTGAGTCCCATTGCTACAGAACTGCATTTGGGCTGAGGTTACTGGGTGGCAGTAACACCTAAATACTCCTGTATAAGAATTAGAAAAAATCTTTAAACCAGAGACAAAGCTGGAGAAGGAGCCACTGGAGCTGAAACATTTCATCAGCTCTCCAATCCTGATTTTTTTCTTAACTATAGGAAACTAAAAACACTTCTAAAAATTACATGAATTCTCCTTAACTACAAGAAATTAAATAAATTTATTTTTTATATATTACTTTAATATACAAATAAAAAATTAACATACTAATTTTTTTTATTTCTTTATTATATCAGGCCTCTATTTACTGACTGTATACATACATTTACCCTTCAAGTTTAGGTAAGATTGTCAAAGTAGTTTATTAGATCTAATAACCTAGCTTGACTTAAAATAACCTAGACTTGAAAAGGCAAAATTTATGTATGCATACAGTCAGTGAATAGGTCTAACCTGGTTAGGGACTGACCGGGGCTAAAACTTTGCCAAGGATCTGGTCAATGTTGCCTAAAATTTGTAAAGAGGTCAAAAGTAATGAAATTTTGAGTTAAGAAACTTAGAAAGAAATTTAATTGAGGTTTACTGAATTATACAGGAAGGAGTAGAATAGGAAGCATTAACTTAAATTAATGATTATATGCATTTTCTCTGAAAATTTCAAAAAATTATATATTTTGTAGAATAAAAGTTTAAAAAAGTACAAAAATTTTTGAATTTTTTTTTTTTTTTTGATTCACAATAGTGTATAATTCAACAAGTTTACATAATTAAGACCCTAAGGTAAAGTTTGAAAAAATGTAAGATTTAAAATCATCAATATAACCTGTGTTTATACATATTATTTAATAGCTATTTTATATCATTTAGCTACATTATTTCTAAATTATTTTGTTCATACTTTCAGTCAATATGGCTAAAAGATCAGCTTCAGCAGTAGGGAGTACTTTACAATGTTTCAGGATAGAATTGAAATAGCTAAATATAACATCTGCAGTCAGGAAATTAGAAGAGGATCTCATGGTGCCCCAAGTAAAAAAATTTTTGACCAAACCTTTATGGGGGCATCTAAAATCAAAACACAAAGATGAACATTCACTAGCAGAAAAGGAGCAGTCAAAAGAAGCAGAAAAGAAAAAGAAATTATTGAAAATACAAGAAAAAATCTTAATTTTCCTATATTTTGTTTAAAAAATAATTTTTATTGTTTGACTAATTGGGCTGAAATTTTCAGGTCATATGCATTATCTCCAGAAGTTTAAGTTGATTTTGAGCATTTTTCTGAGTCTATAAAGGTTTGAAAGTTCTTTGGACCCATATTTGAAAAAATAAATAAATAAAGGGGGTCAAACCACTGGTACACATGAGCTTAAAATTTAACTGAATTATCTTAGCTTCATTTCTTGCATTCGTGGGAACAGATTCTTAATATAACATCTAGAAAAAAAGTTATAAGCACTTGAAAATTTTTTTTTTTTTTTTTGCAAATTGGACCCTTCAGGAGAAAACAAATTTTGAAAAAATGCTACCTTTTAATTTTCTTATTTCTGGATATTGTTTAGAGAGGGACTGGGCTACAACTTTTATTTTGAGCATTATTAAATGTTATTTGTTTGAAGCAATATAGCCTCTCAAACTTTGGAAATTTTTTAAATTTGGCCCCAATATTTATTTGAAAATGTTTCAAATTTCAAAAAAAAAAAATTTTCAAAAAAAAAAAAAAAAAAAAAAAAAAAGGAAAAAAAAAAAAAAAAAATAAAAAAAAATATATAAATATATATATATATATATATATATTTTTTTAATTTTTATATTTAAGTAAACTCCATGTAGCCCCTATATTTTGAGTGTAAGGTGCAGTTTGAGGATCCACAAAATTTTTACTGGGGTTCAAAGTAAGATGTTCAAAAAAACTGTTTTTTAAGCCATTTTTTGGGCTAAAAAACTTAAACTGGGTATTATACCCAGGGTATATCTACGGGGGCTCTGCCCCCCATACCCCCCAACCCGTGAGTGATGATGATATTGTCGACTACTTTTCCATTTCTAAGATATGGGGTATTTTCCATTTTTTTTTTTTTTTAGAAAACATTCCTCCATTTGAGCTTGTGCCAAAATTTTTTTAACCATTATAGACTCGGAAAAACTCTAGAAATAGACTTTTTTTTTTCACCAGGAAAAAAGCTATATACACTGAAAATTTCAGGAGAATCAGCTGAAAAATTTTTAAAATTGAAGTGTCATTTTATTAAATATAATGTCTTTGTAACCCCAGTTTTCCCTGATTTCTTAGCCAGGGCTGGGCCCCGGTCAGTCCATAAAAAATCTGGCTTGCGCTGACTCTCTTAATATACATAAAAAAAAATTTTAAATTAAAATTACTGTATATATATTTTAATATTTGATTTAAAAAAAAATTAAAGTCTTGCCATAAAAATATAATACCTACATAAAGTTAAAAATGTAATGTTGCCTAATATTTACGATAAATTAATAGTAATCTTTTATTTTAATATTTAATAATATATGTAAATATATATTTGACAATATTGCATCACCATACAGATAAATAAATTTGACTGCATTTTAAAAATTAAATGTATATTTCTGTACTTCAAGTAGTATTGATTTTAACAATTTAACAATAGGTCATCTTATTTCAGTTTTTTTTTGGTGTAATGTAAAAAAAAAAATTTTTACATTACTTCAATTTGCAAAAATTGTTTTGTCCAATACAGCTATAAAAATTTAAATACATTTTAATACTTTTTTATTTAAGTTAGGCCTATTTGCTTGCCATTAGCATACATTTACCCTTTAAAGTCAAACTAGTTTGTTAGATTTAACAATTTATATACCTATATTAGTATCAATATATTTTCCAATTATCTTCCCTTACCCAATTTATTGTTATATTGTCAAAGTTATTGCAGACAAAAACCAAGCTTTATGATATTTGAAATTAATTTTTACTACCTTAAATGCTTAATAATTTAGCAAAATTGATTTTTTGATCCATTTTATTGTTTTTCTTCAATATATATATTACATTTTCAGTTTATACTTTGAATAACAACTAAATATTAATTAAGAGACAAAATCATGCATATTCACTAAAATTATTTCAGATCTTTTTCAGTATTAATTCGATCTGGCACAATAAATCTATTTTTCACTATATTGAAAATATTAAGTTAAAATACGCTGAAATGCATTCTACACATACTTTTCTTCCATGGAAGGGCAATATAAATATATAATAAAAAGAAAACCCCCCCAAAAATTAATAAACAAAAATAATATTTATGCTACAAAAATGAAATCAACTCTTTTAAATTATCCAATTCTTCCTTTTCAAATACAGATCTAGCAACATTCGGACGTCTCTATTTTCAATATTTAGAAAAGAAAATGGAATTAAATACTGAAGTATATACCGTATATATATATAGGCTTAGGTGTAGATTGTTTCTGACCTTCGATATTTTTTATATTGATATTTTTTTATGTCAATATTTTATTTTAATCGATACTTTTATACCTAACGAATTTCAAATTTACATTTGACTGTTCAAGATATAAGTGTAATTTGTTCTTTTCAGTTCAGATACCTTAAATTTTGGTTGTTATAAACTATAAGTACATTAAAATTATTATTATTATTTAGGTTAAATTACGTCATCTTCGGTAGTTCAGGTTATGATAAGTCAAATTAGGTTCTGCTAGAAAAGTAAGTAATAATAATTGTGTGTATGTCTAGTGTAATAGTACCTCTGGCAATGTTCTTGTTTACGTTGGGCTTCTCCGATATTTTTGATTATCAATATTTTCGGACAATCGAAAGTAAGAAACAATCTACACCTTTACCTATATATATATATATATATATATATATATATATATATATATATATATATATATATATATATATATATATATATGGATGGAGTGAAGTATCAGTAAGTATCAGTATATTTTCAGGTATCGGTGAATTTGAAAATCTTAGTATCGGTATTGGTAAAAATTTTGGTATATGAATGGATAAAGTATTGATATCGGTCCCTGTAAATTTTTAGGTATCAGTAAAAATTTTGGTATCGCTCCATCCCTAATATATATATATATGGCAGTAGGTTTGTATCCCACAGTAACATTCTATTCTTTAGTTAGGCATGTATCACTAGTCAGCATTGGTCATTCAGGTTATGATAAGTCAAACTAAGTATGCTAGAAAACTAAATAATAATAATAATTAGAATAATAATAGGCATAAATGAAAGCTAAATAATTATACAGTAAAGGTGGAGATTGTTTCTGAGTTTCGATTGTTAAAAAATATCGAAAATCGAAAATATCGGAGAAGCCTAACGTAAACAAGAAAGTTGCCAGAGGTACTATTACACTAGACATACACACAATTATTATTACTTACTTTTCTAGCAGAACCTAATTCGACTTATCATAACCTGAACTACCAAAGATGCCATAATTTAACCTAAATAATAATAATTTTAATGTACTTATAGTTTATAACAACCTAAATTTAAGGTATCTGAACTGAGAAGAACAAATTACACATATCTTGAACAGTCAAGGTAACTGAAACTCGTTAGGTAGGAAAGTATCAATTAAAATAAAATATTGATATAAAAATATCGAAACTCAGAAACAATCTCCACCTAAGCCTAATTATACAAATGTCAAAAAATTTGCATTGGTATACTGATATTTACATATATCAAAGGTCAGACTTAACATTTACCCCTTTAATTAAAGTATATTACAGAAAATAACAAACAGTCGAACAACAAATATAGCAATTGGCATTACATTATTTTACTTATTTTTATACAAATGAATGAAAGTTGAAAAAATTCAGAACAAAATTTTTTTCATTTTTATGTATTTATATTACTTTACTGTAGAGTAATAGTATGTGTAGAATGCATTTTAACATATTTTGACCTCTTATTTTCAATATAATGAAAAATAGAAAGGTATTGTGCCAGATTGAAATATTTTCTTTTTTATATATATATACTGAAAAAAAAAGTTAAACATAGGTATCACCCTTTGTTTTTCTACATTTAAATATGGTATGTGGTAATAATTTGATCTGGAACGAACCTCTCTATGTAAAATGCATTTCAGCATGTCTTGTCTATATTTTCAATATTGTAAAATACAGAAATGTGGAAACTAACTAAATGTCTACAACTAGTTTCAACAGTATAAATAAAACATGGTGTAAGAAAAAAAAAATCAACTTCCTATCCTCAACTGTCTGGATGAAATAATTTAACTTGAATATATCTGGTTTCACTTTGATATATAACGTGCACACTGGAACTCAATAAAAACCAACTTACTATCCTCAATAATGTCTACATGAAATAACTTTAAACCTGAATTTTATCCCTCTTAGAAATTTCATTTCCACAGAAAATCTTATCAGTTCCTTGTAGGCCTAAGTTAACATATAACCTAAGCCTGAAAAACGTGAAAATTTTTTAAATCAATTCTTAAACAAAAAATTAATATAAAATCAATATATTTACGTTTAAATATACTAAAAATTATCCATGAACATCTCGAAATATTTAATTCTTATAGATAACATCGGAAAATGATATGGCAACGGTTCTTTGTTCATTCTTATGATAATCACCTTTTCAAAATATCAGTCTCTGCACTAGTTTTCTTTAAGAGAAAAAAACACCAGCTTTTCAACACACAATTAACTAACACATCAATGAGATATTTATGCTACACTAAATATTATAATCACTTACCACTTCTCAAGTATAAAAAAAAATCTTTTCAAGAATTTAATTTAACACATTCCACTCCTTACAAACTACAGTAACCAATTGATGCATAAGCTGTTCTACTGAAAGAATTTCCTCCCCATGGAAAGTTTCCAGAAACCTCAATATAAATAATAAAATTAAAAAATTAAACAATTAAAAAAGAATAAATAAATAATATATATATATATATATATATATATATATATATATATATATATATATATATATATATATATATATATATATATATATATATATATATATATATATATATATATATATATATATATATATATATATATATATATATATATATATATATATATATATATATATATATATATATATATATATATATATATATATATATATATATATATATATATATATATATATATATATATATATATATATATATATATATATATATATATATATATATATATATATATATATATATATATATATATATATATATATATATATATATATATATATATATATATATATATATATATATTAGTGATGGCATCCGCATCCGCATCCGCATGCCGGATGCGGAACATCCGCACAAAAATCAACATCCGCATCCGCATCCGCATCCGCACTTTTCAAAAATTCAACATCCGCATCCGCATCCGCATCCGCACTTTCGGAAATTCAACATCCGCATCCGCATCCGCATCCGCACTTTCAAAAATTCAACATCCGCATCCGCATCCGCATCCGCACTTCTCCAAAATTCGACATCCGCATCTGCATCTGCATCCGCAAATTAGAAAATATGACATCCGATCCATCACTAATATATATATATAATATATATATATATATATATATATATATATATATATATATATATATATATATATATAT
>SEYY01001078.1:171530-179800 GCA_009176605.1 Armadillidium nasatum | reverse complement strand
GGAGATAAGAGTCCAAGAGCATTCATGGGAGAAAGAGACGGAAAAGAAGAATTGAATGAGTACGGTAACATTTGGCCGATTGTAGACACTGGTTGTAGTGCCAATGTAATAGGGGAGAAGTGACTAGGCTATGTATTGGGAAGTATGTGCTGGAGAGAAAGAGAGGAGGTTAAAAACACAATGGAAGTTATAGAAGGGAATTATGTTTTTGGGGAATCTAAATATAAAGCGTTTAAAAGATTAAGAATACCATGTTCATTATATAGTTGGGAGTTTTACTTGATAACAGATGTGGTACAAGGGGACATACCATGGTTACTAGGGAGGGAATCTTTAAGGAAAATGGGAGCAAGTATTAATTTAAATAATTATGAAATGACAATAGGGGCTTTTGGGAACGTCAGAGTTCCGTTAAGAGTAGATGAAAGAGGTCATTTAAGGATAAGTTTAAGAAGAGGTATAAAGAAAGAAATATGGTGGGAGGGTAATGTGAAGGGTAGTTTAGAGGATAAGCAGGAAAGGAAAAAGATATTAACGAGACTACACGTACAATTCGGACATCCAAGTAAAGAAAGGTTGGGGGACCTTGATTAAGGATGCGTACAGAGAGGAAATGGAAGAAGATATGTTGAGGGATATTAAGAAAGATATAAATGAGTTGAGCGATAATTGCGAGATATGTATAAGGTATAAAAAGACACCCAGTAGACCCACAGTAGGGTTATCATTGGCAAAAAGGTTTAATGAAACTATATCCATGGATTTAGGGGAAGCTGGAAGGAAGTAAATTTCTCGTTATGTTAGATCTAGGAACAGGATATTGTCAAGCAAGCTGGGTAAAGAGTAAGGAACCTAAGGAAATAGTAGGAAAGATCTTGGAAAGATGGATAAGTATATTTGGTGCTCCAGAAAGGATTCTGAGTGACAATGGCCTGGAGTTTCAAAACGAAGAGATGAAATTGATGTGTGAAAGGTTCAGTATAAGGCAACTAGCAACAGCAGCTGAGAGCCCCTGGAGTAATGGAAGATGTGAAAAGATGGTAGGGTTGTTGAAAGATTCTATGAGAAAAATGAGAGAGGAGGGGTGCCACAAAGAATATTGCTTGCTTTGGTCGGTAGGAGCAAAGAATTGGTTGATGGATAAAGGAGGATACACCCCAAACCAGTTGGTGTTTGGTAAGAATGGCAAGCTACCGAATAATACTGATGAGGAAGAAAGAAGTGTGGGGGTAATAGGTAAAGAGAGTGAACAGCTAAAAGAAACAATAGAAGGAATACAAAAGGCAAGGGAGGCTCATATAAAGCAGGAGGCAGAGGATAGAGTGAAAAGAGCTATGAGAGGACAAATAAGAGAACATAAGCTTGAATTAGCAGAACCTGGGGAAGAGGTTTATTATAAAAGAGAAATAGATAATAATTGGAGAGGCCCTGCAAAAGTTATAGGAAGAGATGGGAAGGTTGTAATAGTAAAACATGGTGGTACTTTAAGAGAAATTGCAAGAGTGCACATTACTAGGTTAGCTGGTTGTGGTCAAAAAGAGGTAGATGAGGAGACAGAAAAGATGGATAAAGATGATGGGGATGAAGAAGAAGATAAGAAAACAGTAGATAAGAGTATTTCTTATAACAGCGAAAATGAGGAAGAGGAGGGTTATGAAGTGGAATACGATAGAATTCAGGAAGAAGAGGAAAAAGAGAGAGATCATGATGAAGAGGATGTAATAGAGGAGGAACCAGAGGAACAAGAGGAGAGGGATGTAGTAACAATTAAGATAGGCAAGAGATATAAAGCAACAAAGAGGGAAAACGGGGAGAAAGTGAAGGTAAAGATACTCAGTAGAGCCGGAAAAGCAAAGAGCAAAAAGTGGAGTGACAGTTATAATGTACAGAATGTTGAAAATGGAGAAGAAAGTTGGATTGATTTTAGAGATATGACAGATGTGGAAGAGATCAGTGATCAAGAAGGAGGTATGGTTAGGTAATAGTTTGGAAAGTGAAAGGGTTTTGAGGGCGAAATTGCTTGAAATTGAGAATTGGGAAGAAAATGAGGTTTTTAAAAGAGTCAAGGATAAAGGTCAAAAGAGAATTTCTTTAAGGTGGGTTATGACAGAGAAAATTAAAGATGGAGAAGCAGTGTGTAAGGCTAGATTGGTTGCTAGGGGTTTTGAGGAGGAAGGAGAGGAGCTGGTAACTGAATCTCCAACGTGTTCAGGAGAAGTACTGAGGATGTGCCTAACACTGATGAAAATGAAAGGATGGAAATGCAACTCAATCGATATTAAAACAGCTTATTTGCAGGGAGATAGGATCAAAAGAAAAGTTTGGGTTACCCCGCCGAAAGAAGCTAAGGAGACAGGGTTATGGGAGTTAAAGAAAACAGTATACGGCCTAAAGGATGCAGCTAGGGTATGGTTTGATAAAGTAGTTAAGATTATATCTGAGTTAGGGGGTGTAAAGAGTAAGTTGGAACCAGCACTATTTTTTTGGAAAAAAGAAGGAAACTTGATAGGAATAATGTGTACTCATGTAGATGACTTTTGTTTTGGAGGCAACAAGGAATTCTTTGAAAACATAATCCGGGGTATCAAAAACAGATTAAAGATAGGGACTGAGGAAGTGTCAGAATTTAAATACATAGGTATAAAGATAGAGGAAAGTGAAGGAGGTGTGTGGCTGGAACAAAATAAGTATATAGATGACATAATTATACCCGATAGTAAAGAGTTCTTTGGGAATAGAGAAATGGAAGGTAGAGAGCTTACTTTATATCGATCATTAGTAGGACAAATGAATTGGATCAGCTGTCAAACAAGACCAGATTTATCATATTATGTAAGTGAAAGAAGTAGGTATTTCCGGGGTGGAAAAGTGGAGGAAATCAGAAAAGTTATAAACATATTAAAAAGGGCAAAACAAATGAGAGTAGGCATCTGGTTAGCAAAATTGAGGGACAAGGTGGAAATAGAAGTTTTTACGGATGCCTCTTTTGGAAATAGCATAGATGACAGTCCTCAGATAGGATATATAGTAGCGGTGAGGGATAATGAAGGAAATAGGTGCCCCAATTGTGTGGAAATCAAAATGCGTAAGAAGAGTGGCAAGATCAACAATTGAGGCTGAAGCTATAGGGCTGATAGAAGGAATTGAGGCAGGTATATTTTTGAGCGAATGCTGGTTGGAAATAATGGGAGGCTCTAGGTTAAAAGTTAAAGTTTATACAGATAGTAAAACCCTAAAGAATGCGATATATTCGGAAACAAAGGTATTAAGTAAAAATCTTAGGATAGACATAGCTTGGATAAAATGGGTTTTAGAGTTGAAAAAGATACAAGAGGTAGAATGGGTAAATACGAAATGTCAAATAGCAGATGTGTTTACCAAAGGTAGAGTAGATGGTAATTTAATCAAAGAGTATGTAGAGGGGAAAAGGGGGAGAGAGAGAAAGGTATAAGATTGTATATTTTATAGGTTTAAGAAGAAGAGAAGAAGAAGAGCAGAAGAAGACGTATGTGGTGATAGGTTGATCGAAAGCAGAGAGACTTGGTTTAGGGTTTGGAAGGAGTTAGAAGGAGAAGGGAGTTTATCTATTATAACTCGTTTTATATAAAGGTTTTTCTTTTTCAGGTTTACAGGTTATATAAGGTTAAAGGAGTTATTTAGGGAAGGGTCATAGGATTCTCCCTTTGTATTAATTTTTATAAGTTGATAACGTTAAGCTTAAGATTATAAGATTATTTAATTATAAGTTATAGAGTGGAAACTCTAAGAACAAAAGGAATAGTTTATTTTTGGTTGGTTTTGAAACTACAACTAATCACAGACAGATTAGATATCAGAGGGGTCTTTTTCACGTTGGGGTATCTGGGTTGCTATAATTTCTGAGCGCTCGGTGTTGTAGTTGTCCTGGGGGCCGTAGGGTGAATTAGGCTAATATCTGGTATCTGATTTGGTCTCAAGGAAGGACTATCAGTACCAGAGAAGAAACCATCAAGGTAAGATTTTGGCTCTAACCTAGGCTAGTTTTTGTCACTCTAGATTTCCTGAAAATCTTACAATAGGATGTATATTAATTCAGATTTTTGTGAAACTCTATCACCTATTCTTTATAAATAAAAGGGTAAAGATGGATGGAGTTAACGGTATAAAATTAGTGTTGTACTTTCAGTCATAAATTTGGCCATAGGCTTTAAAATTTTAAATGCACTTCATTATTTTAAATTTAAATTTTAATTGTAAATTTTTTAAGATTAAAAGATTAGCAACACCTCACTCCACTACAATAAATGTCAGACTAATTAAAATTAAAATTATGGCTTACACATGCGCAGTATGATCTTAAATAGTGAGGCAAATTTTAATGCAGAAAAATAATTTCTCCATAGTTTATAGAATATTTTTTTTTTTTTTAGGCTTTTCAATTTTAAGCCAATAAAATACTTCATTCGAAAGACAGGAGTTCACCTTACAGAACATATGAAAAAAAAGGTAAAATGAAATTCCATTAAAATTAAAAAGTTTAAATAAAAATAAAAAAGGTAAGGAAAAAACAATTGCCTCGATCCTTTCTGAATAAATATACGTAACATTTATTTTATATAAATAGCACAGTTACCATGGTAACGAGGAGGCTTCCAATATGTTTCTATGGTAACAGCGACATGCATAAACCGTTTAAATATATATATATATATATATATATATATATATATATTATATATATATATATATATATATATATATATATATATATATATATATATAATATATATATATATGTATATGCATTTAATATATATAAATAAATTTATATTTTCCGCCTTGTATGAAAAAATGTTAAATTTTAAAATCTGAGATGCTTAACCTAATTTTTGAATTAAAATGTTATATTTTTATTAAATACTAACGGAGGCACTGCCTCCTCCCCCCAAAAGCCGCCACTGCCCAAAAGCCGCCACTGCTTCTTAGTGTTAAGCTCAGAGAGAGCAGAAATGATATCTTTAGAAGAAATTACAATGTTAGGCATATATATATATATATATATATATATATATATATATATATATATATATATATATATATATATATATATATATATATATATATATATATATATATATATATATATATATATATATATATATATATATATATATATATATATATATATATATATATATATATATATATATATATATATATATATATATATATATATATATATATATATATATATATATATATATATATATATATATATATATATATATATATATATATATATATATATATATATATATATAGGCTTAGGTGGAGATTGTTTCTGAGTTTCGATATTTTTTATATCGATATTTTTTTATGCCAATATTTCTGATTAATCGATATTTTCATACCTATACTTAGCCTTAGGCTACTATGTCGTGCAAACGTTCTTGTGTACGTTAGGTCTCTTTTACGGCAAATTCTTGTGTAGGTTAGGCCTCTTTTTACGGCAATTTCGGTAGTTCAGGTTATGATAAGTCGAATTAGGTTCTGCTAGAAAAGTAAGTAATAATAATTGTGTCTGTCTAGTAATAGTACCTCGTACCTCTGACAACTCTCTTGTTTACGATAGGCTTCTCCGATATTTTCGATTTTCGATATTTTTTAACAATCGAAACTCAGAAACAATCTCCACCTTTACCTATATATATATATATATATATATATATATATATATATATATATATATATATATATATATATATATATATATATATATATATATATATATATATATATATATATATATATATATATATATATATATATATATATATATATATATTAGGGATGGAGTGAAGTATCGGTATCGGCATATTTTCCGATACTGTATCGGTATCGGCAAAATTTTTGGATAAGAGTAAAGTATCGGTATCGGTAGTAGTATCGGCATATTTTTAGGTATCGGGTATCGGGTAATTTTTAGGTATCGGTATCGGTAAAAATTTTGGTATCGCTCCATCCCTAATATATATATGCAAAATTATAGTCTTGCTTACGATGGCTATGTAGCCTTAAGGTCGTTAGTTTGCTTAGCCTTTTCTTGAGGGCCTAGAGTTCTTCTATATATAAAATAATTTTTATTTCTTACCTTTGTTCTGGTATATTCTTGTTAATTGTAATAGGTATTTAATACTCTTGATAACTTCTTTGTATTTATTATTTTCCACAACGTTTTACAAAATTTACAAAGATCAATTAATTCTATTACAATTCAAAAGCGTGTTGTTTTACCGGCTTTTTGTTTCAAAGTCTCTTTCTTACAATAACGCTCATAAAAAAGATCGATACTATATCGAATATCGCTTATTTACGCGATATATCGGTACCCAACTCGATACATATCGATTATTAATAATTATTACATATATTTAAAAAAATTAAATATTATCAATACAACCTTTACTCCATATATATATATATTTATATATATATATATATATATATATATATATATATATATATATATATATATATATATATATATATATATATATATATATATATATATATATATATATATAGAGAGAGAGAGAGAGAGAGAGAGAGAGAGAGAGAGAGAGAGGTCTATGTAGCATGCATGCTTTTCTGAAACAACCTATTAGTTTCATATAAAAACGTTGGTTTTGCTATTGTACTGAAAGCCTTTCACTCATTACCACCAGCACTCACGGGTCGGGGGACACGGGGTGCGGAGCCCCCCCGCAGACAAATGTTCGTGTGCTATGCATTTGCCAATTCATTATTATTATTATTATTATTATTATTAATAATAGGCCTAAATCTTAATGAAAGCCAGTAATATTAATAACAGGCTAAAATGTCAATGAAACCGTATAATAATAATAATAATGGGCCTATATAAATATCGATGAAAACTAATATACAATACTGGTATTAATTGTAGACAATTTTTTTTTCACACAGCGCCAAATTGAAGAGAAAAACGGCCGACAGATATTTTTCAAAAGTGTCGACCATTTAACCTGTCAACTATATTTGGGTATAGTTAAGGTGACCATCCGTCCCGAATTTTTCGGGACAGACCCGATTTTTTTAGAGACGGACATTTGCCCGATTTTTAGATTTGACAAAAATTATTTATTCAGCCAGACATGCAGAAGAAGGCAGTGACATACAGCCAGAGGGTGCGGCGCATGGGTGCAAAAGGCAAAAATTTTTTTTTTTTTTTTTTTTTTTTTTTTTTTTTTGTAGAATGTCCTTAACTAATAAACCAAATGACTTGTTTTTGAAAACAACATTCGTATTTCTTCTTTACATTAAAAATCCTCCTTTATACATCCCTTAAAACCCTTACGGGAAGTGTATTTGGAGGAAGGGGGGGCAATGCTCGAGATCAGAAGCGTCCCGAATTTTGGTCAGAAAAATATGGTTACCTTAGGTATTGTCAAAGCTTACCCCATAATTATATGTAATGTTTGGAATAGGTTCGTATGTATCTAGAATCCGCAAATGGCATCGAACCGGAGCCTTCAGGCACGTACATAAGTCAATCACTCTTCCGTTTGTGTCATGGTATATATATATATATATATATATATATATATATATATATATATATATATATATATATATATATATATATATATATATATATATATATATATATATATATATATATATATATATATACTAAAAAATTCCCATCGGAGTTGGGAAAAAACTTATCTTGGTCGATGGAGGCCGACATGTCCAGATACTCGGCGTTTGAAAGTATGCAAGCCAAAGGAAGTTGGGAAAAACAGATAAAGGGAGTGTGTTCCAGACTTCAGTAGATATATGTAAGATTGAGCATAGCGGTTAAGTCTGGGGTCTGAGGGTTGGACAGAGAAATGATGAGACTATGTAGAAAGACGTGTAGCACGAGCTCTTCTCAATGTAGGAGGTATGCGACGAGAGAGTTCAGAAGAGAAGTGTCCGTTGTAATAGCGATGGTAAAGAGAGTGACCTAACAATTTGACGGGCAGAAAGGGATTGGAGAGAGTTAATAAGAACAAAGTTGATGAGACTAAAAGCCCTAGGCTCCACCTTCTCAAGGAGAGCTGTATGTGTGGAACCACCCTAGATGTGTGAAGCGTTCTCCATACAGGGGCCAACATATATATATATATATATATATATATATATATATATATATATATATATATATATATATATATATATATATATATATATATATATATATATATATATATATATATATATATATA
>SEYY01001078.1:159030-166530 GCA_009176605.1 Armadillidium nasatum | reverse complement strand
TAAAGTATTTAAATATTAAAAAGTTACAAGATTTATTAAAAAAGTATCAGTAAAAGTACTTAATGTAAATCTCATTTTTTACATGACTATTATTTATGAATATCATTATCTCCTTGATATGTAGGTAATTGAAACCAAATCTTTCTAAAACTAATAATACCTCCAATACTTCAATTATTTTTTAGGTAGTATATATATATATATATATATATATATATATATATATATATATATATATATATATATATATATATATATATATATATATATATATATATATATATATATATAATTGCTTTAGATACAGAAAGCAGAGAAAAATATATTCTACGAACTGTTTCTTCAAGTAAAAGTTGTGGAAACAGTGATTTTAGAGTTGGTAGCAGAAGAGCTAAGAAATCAAAAACAAGTTTTAAGTCCAAAATTATTGTGGAGAAGGAGAATGCAGCTAAGATACTTAAATCAAGTAACCAAAACTATATTGAAAGAGGAACGTCTCATATTATACCTGAAGAACCTAACATTGAAAGACAGGCTGAAACGTTGACCAGTATTCCAGATACTTATATTCCTATCTCCACTCATCAGACCACCACAGCACCTGTTGCAGCCAACCAGATAACTCAGTATGGCTCACAATATCCCAGTATTGAATTTGTTTCAAATATTAATAATTTAAATACAGAATCTCTTAATAACTCCAAATCAATTACAAGTAATAATGAAATAAATGAAAACTCAAGTTTGACAAACATTTCTGAAAATACTTTTCAATATGCAACCACTGTTTTACAGGCTCCTGCTTACGTTTTAAATTTACCAAATACTTACAGTAATAATGTAGGAGTTTGCAGTAATCAGATATCCATTACCAAAGGAAATAATATAATTGAATTTATTCCCACAACTCAGTATATATACACCGAAGGCGGTGGTTCTGAAATTTATAATGTTCCTGTTAATAGTTCAAATATTGTAAATGAGAATGTGGATTCTCAAAGCCAGCTTCCAGAGAGAGTCGAAGTAACAAAAAATATGGAAACTGAAATAATTGATATCAATATTGAAGAGCCTGTGAAACTTGAAGTTCTAAGGTCATTGGAAGAGCCCATGACTGAGGTAGATATATGTTTTTTTTTCTTTGTTATTAATTTTATCATTTGAATTATTAAGTACTTAATTTGTAATAAGTTTAAAATTTGGGTGAGACTCCTTGTCTTGTACTAATTGATTGATTCATTGATAGTAAATGCCTTCGTGGATATATCCCCTGTAAGTAACTTAAAAACCTTTTTATTGAGTGTAATTGATGTTTAAATTAGTTGAACCGTTTGATAGTCCATGTACAAAATCTTTTATGCAATATTTTAAAAACCTTCATAAATACTTTTTTTTTTTTTTTTTTTTTTTTTTTAATGTATATATATATAAATTTTAAAAGTTTCTGCGCTACCAATTAGTAATAAAATAATTCTTGCTTTCATTTGATATATAATATATATATATATATATATATATATATATATATATATATATATATATATATATATATATATATATATATATATATATATATATATATTATATATATATATATATATATATATATATATTGGAATCTATCTTTCTCTCTGTGACCGCTCTGGTTTCCTTTCTGGTCGTTCTATAGCAACTGTTGTAGACGGCCACCGTTCTTCCATTAAATCTATAAATAGTCGTGTTCCTTAGGGATCTGTCCTATCCCGAACTTACTTTCTACTTTTCATTAATGACATTCTCTCCATTACTTCATCACCTATCCACTCCTATGTTGATGACGACTTTACCCTTCATTATATCTTTCAATTTAATAGACACCCCTCCCAACAGTAGGTAATTTACACAAGAATGGTGGCCTTGGAACAACTGACCTGTGATCTTTTTCGTATTTCAAATTGGAGCAGAGAAACATTATTGTTTTCAATGCCTCAAAAACTTAATTTCTCAATCTTTCTACTCGACGCAACTATGACATCTTCAAAAACACACTACTCAAACCTTCATCTGTCCCCAATATTCTTGGTGTTTCTTTTTCTCATGAACTTTCCTGGAAAAATCACATTACTTCTCTTTCTAAGCAAGCTTCTAAGAGGTTAGGTGCTTTCATGATTTTTTTACGCCACCCCAGTTGCTTGCTCTTTATAGGAGGGATTTCACACATACAGCTCTTCTCGAAAAGGTTGAGTCTAGGGCATTTCATCTTATAAACTCTTGATCTTACTCTCTCCAATCTCTTTCTGCACGTCGAATTGTTGCGTCAGTCTCTATGCTATCGCTATTACAAAGGACATTGCTCTTCTGAACACTCACTTCGCATACATCTTCCATTGAGAATGATTCGTGCGATATGACTTTCTACACAGTCTCATCCTTTCTCTGTCCAACTCTCCGACCCCAGACTTAACCGTTATGCTCAATCTTACATGTACTCTACTGGTAATGTCTGGAACACTCCCAACTTCCTTTGACTTGCACACTTTTATATGTCGTGTATCGGAACATGTTGGCCATTAACGACCAGATTTCCAGTATTCCTCAACTCTGGTGGAAAGTGGAAGGCCTCTGACCTTATTATATATATATATATATATATATATATATATATATATATATATATATATATATATATATATATATATATATATATATATATATATATATATATATATATATATATATATATATTCGGAGTGTCAACTTGTAATTTAATTGGAAGTTTTAGATTTCATAGATAATAAGTAAAGGGGATTTAAAAAAAGCGAAAGTTATAGATAGAAATTTATTGAATTATGAAGAGATATTGTGGGTAAATTTTTATATGTCAGCTGGTGGATTGCGAAAAAGGGAATAAAGAAAGCTAAGTTACATGAGATCAGGTAAAGGGAACTAAAATTTTTTTATTATTTTGACATTAATAGGACTGCAAGTTAGAATACAAATCATATAAATTTTTAACAGTGTATGTAAAATAATTCAATTGAAAATGATGATTTGCTTCCAAGACATTTATTTATCAAGGAAATTATCACATTTTTTTGTACTACTTACCAGAGCCTCATATATGGTAAATAACTTTTATTTCAAACGCTGAAGTTGCACTCCTTTCCAAATCTCTTACACTTGTCTTTAAAGAACTGTAATATTAGTATAAATTAGTTGAAGCTCGCTAACCTTTTAATCAGCATATTACAAGAACGTGTTACTCGTTTTCACTGATGCACATTAGTCTATAATGTGTTCGATGCTCATTTTTCAGTTTTTTTTTATCTATTCTGCAAATCAAGATCACATTTGCCTTGATACTTGGAGTTTCTAAAATACGAAAGTATTATTTTAACTTACAAATGATTTCTCAGCTGACGATATATTCTGGAGTAAAAGTGGAATTCTTATTAAATATACCAAAATTCTTAACGTTTTTATTAAATTTTTTTAATAAAGAACATTGGAGTGAAATTTATAGATATTTCAACACTAATTTTATCTAATAATTTATATGTGGTTTAATTATACAGTCGTTCGGCCCTTCTGGTGTTGATAACCCATGATTTTCATAGACAGATTATATATATTTGAAAATAATTCTTTTTTTTTTATCATCAGAGGATCACTTGTCTGACTTTAAAAGAAACTGTTAAGTGTGATTTATGGCATCTTCCGTATCATTCATACCTTAGATACGCCACTTCGTTTCATTTGCGACAACAATAGTCTAATGGTTGACACAATATCATTTTGGGTTTTAGAATTTACTTGTACACCGAAACGTGGATTTTTTTTTTTTTATTATTATTATTATTATTATTATATATATAACGATATGGTACCTATTTCTCCCAGATTTAGAAAATTATTGATCTTCACTAGATTATGATGATTTGTAAATCTACTATGTGATTTAAGAGAACTTATAATATTAGATTTCAGTAAGTATTATGAAAATTGTAAAATAGTGTTGATATTCTGGATGAAAATTTTGAATTAGAATCCTTGCATTTTTCCTTTGGTTTCCAACCTTAGAATTACCAAAATCTCCTTCTGCTGTGACTCCACAGTCTACAGTTACTATTTTTTGAACAAAACGAGATAGTGATTGATTCACAGCTGTGATAATAATAAACATGTACCAACCAATGTATTGTAAAATTTTGCAATACTCTAATGGTCGACTCATATCTAGCAGCCTTAAATCTTTAGCTCTAACTCAAACTCTACAGAAAGTAAAAAAAAAATTAGATATTTAAAGTAAGGTAAGTTTTTCTATTTACTGAATACGTTTGTAGCAGAAGTGAAAAAACAATTCTCTCTTCTAAGAGACACTTCAGACAGATACGGGGAACATTGAAAAACTTACCAAACTTATTCCAATTTACAGTAATAATGGGAGAAGAATGGGGCCTCAAATATATTAACTTTAATAGATTAATTTTTTCTTTTAATGCAACTATAGACAGAAAGCCACTTAGTTCAATTTTAAGTATAACCCATTCTCTATAATCGAATGATTTGGTTGTAACGAACCGGTATGCCTGATGGTTTGATGCCTGCTACAACCATATTTGAAATTTGAAAAAGAGTAATTCTATTTTAGCACCAGATTTACTTGCATTAATCATGCATTTTCTTTTACTAATCAAAATTACGTGCTAGAGATTACTCTGTAAATCTACAGGGTTCAATAATTGTTTAATATGTATTTTTTTTTTTTTTTTAAATTTTAAATGTCTTATCTAGTTTCATAGGATTCATAGTATGGTAGACATTTAACAGTTATAGAAAGCAATAACTTACTTTAGGAAGGAATAAATAGAAATTTTTTTATTTAACACTATATATATATATATATATATATATATATATATATATATATATATATATATATATATATATATATATATATATATATATATATATATATATATATATATATATATATATATATATATATATATATATATATATATATATATATATATATATTATATATATTTTTTTTTTTTTTTTTTTTTTTTTTTTTTTTTTTTTTTTTTTTTTTTTTTTTTATTTTTATAATTTTTATTTTATACAAGATCAAATGTCAGAACGTTGTTGTTACACAGTAATGAAATAGTTTATTCTTCATTTATTTTTTCACCTTCACATTGTTCATGAACACAGTTGGAAACGTAATACTTAATTTGTTAATTGTTGAGTGTAGTATATTTATTTTATTAAATATATATATTTTTTCTTTAGTGCTATTCAACAGTGTCACATGATCATGGTTATGTGGGCAACGAAACAAATGTTCAAGTTAATGATCCAGAACCTATTAAAGAAGAAAAAGTTGATGATGAATTGATGGCACTTTGGGATGACATTACCGTAAGGCTTTTAAATATTTAACAAACTAAAGCATATCTATTTAAAGATTTTCCACAAATTTAACAAGACTTTTATCATTTTTTATATGATTTACTTTTTTTTTATTTCTTTTAGGGTGGATCGGGTCTTATTGAATTTAACAGTTCTACTACTCCATCTTCTGTTTCAAAGGAAAGTGATGCAAGAGGTCAGTTCAAAGAATGATACTTTCAAACTTAGTTTTTTTTATAAAACGACAATTTCATTGATATATATATATATATATATATATATATATATATATATATATATATATATAATATATATATATATTATATATATATTATATATATATATATATATATATATATAATATATATTATATATATATATATATATATTAAATTTGAATTTCTTGCTATTTTTCAAAAATCATATATAAGTTATTACAGCATTAAATAAAGTAGTAGGTTTTCTATGTATATTGTAATTTCTTATTTTTAAATAATGTATAAAAAAATCTTCGTTTAGAAATTAAGATTATTTCTCTTAAATTTTATTGACCCATTGTGGTAAAACTTTCTTAATGAATTAGGGGAGTATTTGAAATGTTTCGGTTGAAGGTCTTCTATAGGTGTCGAACTATTTATTTGCAATAATAACTTAATTTGTAAGTTCTATAATCTGAAGTAATATATATATATATATATATATATATATATATATATATATATATATATATATATATATATATATATATATATATATATATATATATATATATATTAGGGATGGAGCGATACCAAAATTTTTACCGATACCGATACTAAGATTTTCAAATAATTTACCGATACCGATACTTCACTCCATCCCTATATATATATATATATATATATATATATATATATATATATATATATATATATATATATATATATAATATATATATATATATATATATATATATATATATATATATATATAAGGGATGGAGTGAAGTATCGGTATCGGACCTTTTCAGTATCGGTAAAATTTTGTATAGGAGTAAGGTATCGGTAGTGGTATCGGCATATTTTTAGGTATCGTGTATCGGTTTCGGGGATTTTTAGGTATCGGTATCGGTATCGCTCCATCCCTATATATATATATATATATATATATATATATATATATATATATATATATATATATATATATATATATATATATATATATATATATATATATATATATATATATATATATATATATATATATATAAATAGGAATATATAAGATTAAGAACTTTACCATTAAAAATCATATGACTAACAAACATTTTGGGGGGGAGTTTAGGTTTGTTGCAGGGAGTTTCTTACGTAAGCAAAATCGAAAGTCGTCAGAATTCGTCAGAAAAGAAAAGGAAAAAGGCGCGACTGAAAGGGAGGGGGAAGTTCATTGGTCAGAGTAAGGTTAGTAGAATTTGAATGTGTAGATGTTGGGACCTTTTTGATCTGCTTTTTAATTTTTTTTTTTAATGTTTGTTAGTGTTGAAATTTGTTTCCATTAGTAATACTATTGTTGGTAAATAAAATTCTTTGTTGTTTTTTATCGCCTTTAATTAACTATCTTAATAAATAATAAATAATTACCTTACTTTGTGTTGGCATAAAATTACTGGAAATATATTAGAATATTAGTTAACATTATCTTTTCTATAACTTTGAAGAGTGAAAGAGAAAGAGCCTTAAATTTCATTGAAAAAATCAAATCACAACCCAATATACAATTAGAAAATCTAGAATGTGATATATGTGATCCACCAAGGGTTTTCACAGCAGCTGCTACACTTCTTTCACATTACAAGAGCCATGCAGGTTTGTTAATTTTTAACTTTTTGCCTATTTAAGCTTATAGATTTAAAAGCATAGATATAGCTAGTGTGGAAAAATAATATCTGAAACGTAAGGAACTATAGGACAGTTTTTCTTCCTTTCGCTTTAAACATTAATTAACAACGAGTTATTCCATTTATTTGTATTATCAGGTATTCGACCCTACGTTTGTGTGTTTTGTGGGTCTGTATTCACAAGGCAACATTCCCTTAACTACCATTATCTTATCCACCTCAATCAAACG
>SEYY01001078.1:124030-156530 GCA_009176605.1 Armadillidium nasatum | reverse complement strand
CTTGGAAAGTTTTAATGTTGTTAATGACAATTCTGTTAGTAGTAGTGAACAGAAAGAAATGTCTGAAAATATTAGCAGTAGTACCTATGAACGAGGGGTGACTGTGTTTGATTCTGCTGTAAATAAAAATTTGCCCTTTCAAAAGCTAAGTAACAATGAAGAGACTGATATGAATCCTTTCCTTGTCTGTGATATGCTTCCCATACAGGTGAAATATTCTAGTGCTTCTATCGAATCTAATGTTTCGTTAACTTTTTCTTCTGTAGATAAAGAATGTAACAAAGTGTCTGAAGTCTTAACTTGTAGTAACGTTAGTGAAAAACCTGCCAAACTTTTCATAACTTCTGAAAAACCACGAGATAACTTTTCAGGAAATGACAAAAAGAAAGAATTTTCTTACGTTTTGAAAAAGACGAACTCAAATAACATAGTCGATTGTGACTCGAATCTTAAGTATTCTCGCAATAATATTGTAAATAATTCTTCAGAATTGCATAATACCAAACATTTAAAAACTTGCGAAACTTCCGTGTCACTTAAGAAAATTGAAAAGGAACCGGTAGTAGGAAAAAATTTCGGTACTTACGTTGTCAACAATGATAACACTAATGCAGTCGCTGTGTCAGATGGTGAAAGGTATGACGAAATGAAATCGGTTATGTCCGGAAGTATCTTAGGAGCATTACTAACATCTGGAACGTCAGGAGTCCATAGAGGGTATAGCATTTCATCTCAGCCAAAACATATTTCAGAAGTTACATTGGAAGAACAGAAAACGATGTATGTGAATGATTGTGTGAAAAAAACTGATAAATGGGATTCATTAATGAGAGAAGTAGTCTCCCTTTCAACTATGGTTAAAGAGAAAACTGAACCTAAAATGGATTACCCAACCTATGATAATGATACTCCCAATTCATCTGAAGTAGTAAAAGAATTTGACAGTAATGGAATTAGTTATGATCGTCCGAGAGTTACAGATGTTCGTAGTGAAGTTTATGTTTTAAAATACGCCAATGAAAGCTCGGGTACTCGTTTTGCTAAAATTTTTAAGTCTAATCCTTCTTCTATGATTAAAGAGACAACTGAAATACGAAAAGAGAACACCAATATAATACTAGAAACTCCCATATTAATAAAGTCTTCTGTCGGATCTTGGGAAGACAGAAGAAATTGAAGAGATAAGTTTCTCACCCGAAAAGCTTTTGTGCCTTAAATAATTATTAGTTATAAGTTGCGGTTAAGATTTACTTATTTAACAAAATAGTAGAAATTATTAGGCTTTAACGTTTTGTTACTTTGACATTTCTTTTGAAGCTTAATTACTAAAGAAATTTTTTATATTAATCTTATTTGCATCATTTCTAGAAACCCCTTAAGCATCCTGTGTATATTAATTATTGTCCTGTGTAATATATATACTGAAGGATTGAAATCATTCATAACAGGGTCAGTTCAAATGAATGGCCAACGCTGGTTGATCGACCATTTAAAAAAAAAAAAAAACTTTACATACTGTTAATTGTTAGCCTTATATGTTGATAGGTCTAAACCCAAAAAAAAATTTTTATTCACAAATTATTTTGCTAAGTCATTTTTAGCATTATCTCAGCTGTGGTAATTCCTAGGATATATTATTAAGTTTTGTGATGTTAAGCACATTGTAAGGTACAGTTTTGATATCTAAATTTTGTTACTAAAAATTTTCCCTTAAAGTTTAATATGAAAATCACAGATGTTATTTTTGGGATGGTTTTAAGGAGGAAATGGGGAAGACAATCTATTTAAACTTTGAAATTTTGTAAAAAGTACTGTCTATAACTGGTATAACTGAACTTTAACTCTTTTGCACTTTTTTTTACAGTGTTCAAAATTGACCTTTTTTTTGAAAAAATTGCCAATTTTAGAACGGAAATACTCTACTATATGAAACTCCATGTAAGGGACTGAAGTGTTTTAAAGAGATACAGTCCAATAATGTATTCGTTTTTATTTCATATAGACGGGATGATATCTCTCAATTTCACCTTCACAGATTTTTCTCAAATTTTAACATTGGAAAGTGAAACCTTCCCTGAAGGGGCTTGCTTTTCTTAGATTAATTTTAGTGGTACCATGTAATCCTTCGATGATTGTTTACCTATTATAGCATAACACTTTAATTATATAGAAAAGTATGTATTAAGACTAGGAATAGTAATATAAATAATTTTTTGTATAGCTGCATCTCTTAAATATACTAGTCAAAAACGAGTTACTTTATAGAGTATTCTAATTTGAGCAAATTTCACTTTTAATATATTTGCCCATCAGAGATGCAGAGTTCTAAAATTTGCAGTTTTTCAAAATTATTTTTGAACATCCGTAAAAAAGAGTATACAAGATTTAAGGTTCAAATTTTTTTATTTTTAATACATTGTTCTAACTAACTTTGCACAAAATTTCGAATTTTAAATAAATTGCATTAGAATACTTGGGGAATTTGTTCCTTGAAATACCAAGGCTGGATTAATGGTTAAAGCTAACCTCTACAAATGTTTTAAAATAATCCATCCATAGGTACAAAAATGTGCTACATTGTTAAAACGTGAGTAAATGAAAAAAAAAAATTTTTTTTTGAACTGTCACCATATAAGGTTAACATAATATAAAATCTAAATTTTTATATTATTTATTTGGGGGGAGGGGGGGACCACTTCATATGGATTGACCTAACAATGAATCTAAACTTTCGCGAAAGATTACCACCAGTTTCTTACATTTGAACTTTGAAGTAAATAGAAATGCCAGTTGTGTTTAGAACGGAGTGACATTCGTATGTTTATATTACGAATTCTGTATTTGGAGAAAAATTTATATAAGTTGATTTACAATTTAAAAAAAAATGCTTTACTATCTAACTCGACATAATTGTAGTCTTTCTTCTAGAAATAAGGTATTTTTTGTTTCTTAATTTTGAACGAGAGCTTATTTTATCTATTTACTATGTTTAAGATTACATATAAACTGACATCATTTTTGTTACTTTGTGATATTGTACAATCCCAAGTGACTTTAATGTACATATCTTCATAATAAAATATTTGTAGAATTATTATATTACTGTAAATTGTATAACTACTTTATGGTAATAGAGTTTTAATTCAATTTTAATGATTTTACGGTTTCTCTTAACGCCGATTCGGGTACAATATATAGTACATAATAACTCTATTAGTATATAATATAACAATGTTGTATAATTTATAATGTTTTGTACAAATGTAGCGTAAGATTCTATGTGGGTATTAGATATAAAACCTTGACTGGTTCATTTTATAAATTCATAATATAGGTTAGAAATCGATGCATTAATCAGATGGAAATATTTTTGCAAATCTTTTTTCGTCCTTTAAAAAAATTATAAAAAAAAGTCTGTCTTTATTCTAAATAATATAATAT
Organism: Armadillidium nasatum; assembly: GCA_009176605.1. Taxonomy (NCBI): domain Eukaryota; kingdom Metazoa; phylum Arthropoda; class Malacostraca; order Isopoda; family Armadillidiidae; genus Armadillidium; species Armadillidium nasatum. The sequence continues at coordinate 153,089 of SEYY01001078.1, read as the reverse complement.
TTATTTTGTATACTTTTCATTCTTTATTTAAATTCAAATTAGAGCATTCCAGATTTGAAGTATTAAGCCAAAGTTATTTGTTACCTTGAGATTTACTCAAAACATAGTTTTTTTTTCCTTGCCTTTTTATTTTATATCTTATTGATAGTGAAGTAAAATGAGATTAGTTTCTATGACGTATATTTGTTTAATATTTATTAGTTAGAATTAATTTTTATGACTTTTTGTGAACGACTTTGTAACCGACAAAAAAGAAAAAAAAATTTTTTTTTTTTTTTCTTTTTGCTAAGCTCTTTTTTTTTTTTCTTTTTTTTTTTTTTTTTTTTTTTTAATTTATTTTTTTTTTATTGTACTTTAAAATTTTTATTTAATACAAAAATTTATTGACCACTTTTTCGCTTATTACTAAGGAACAATTTTATATTGATGAGCGTAACTTACTTTGTTTCCCTTTGAAACTGATGGTAGTTCTCTTTGTCAATAATAATTTATGGCATTAACATAGTGGACCTGTACAACTCAAAATTTCGAACCCAACTGTAGTCCATTAAGTTTTGATGTTCTGCAAAAGTTGTGTTGAGAACAGAGAAACCAAACAAAAATTGAACTACTGATCATAGGGGAAATGTCTTAATAAGGCTTATAATTTCAGGTACAGTATATATATATATATATATATATATATATATATATATATATATATATATATATATATATATATATATATATATATATATATATATATATATATATATATATATATATATATATATATATATATATATATATATATATATATATATATATATAAAATTGTTACCATTGTTTTGTAATCATATTTATATATATTCAGAATTTATTCAGAATTAGCTTTTAAATATTACACATTGTAGTGTATTCCATATATACTTAGAATATTTTTTAATACATTTTTATCTTACAGGTGTTTAATTATCCAAATTTGTAAGAAAACGAGCTTTGAAATCCATTTACATTAATATATAAAGAAAAATATTCCACATTGAAGTATTTTACAGCTTTTATTTACAATATCATAATGATAAAGGGCCTATTTCATATATCTTTTAGAGGTGGGCTTAAAATCTGTTCAAAGGTGAATTGGTTTCTAAACTAATGGGAAGTATGATCACTCCTTAAATGCCTTTTATAGAAAAAGAAAATCAGAACTAAAATTTAGGTGAATGGACAGTCATTTGGTAAATACGGTTTTAGCCTGGTATTAAATTGAGACGTCTGATGGGTGCAAGTTCATTACATTCAATGAAGAGCTAATTAACGGATTGCAGGAAGTGATTACAGAGCAAATAAAGGAGTGGTAAGAACTTCGGACATGTAGTGTCCTAAGGTTAAAAGTCACCTTTGCAATGAGCGCATCTAAATAGGGTGCGTGGAAATAAGAACTGAAGTTCATTAAAAGAGAGACTAAAAACAGGCAACAGGGAAAATAAAAGTAACTAAACACTAATAATAATTTATTTTTTGAGGAGCAGGCAATGCTAGTGCGAATTTCAACACTAGGGCTTGCACCTTCATTGAACAAAAAGATCTTCAATAAAGGTTAGTTACAGCTTGTAGAGCAAGATTATATCCTGAAAGGAGGCAAAAAGAACGTTGGATCGGAAGTGCAGAGATTGTCACAAAAAATTAACTGATTCCCCTGTGGAACGGAGTGCAATGTAGGAAAATAACTAACTTAAAGTCACCAGGGTAGGGCATACTACTAAGAGATGGTAGATTGTGAGGGGCGTATAAACTTGTCAGACTGCAAAAATTGTCAGAAAGAGGGTAATGTATGATCTCATATCCTGAAGGGAAATACGATGAGGATTGCTTGGAAATAGAGTTCTTCAAATAAATCAGGAGCACGATACTGAAGGGTATAAGGTAGAACAGGGGAGGAACCTCCCTCATGGACATAGTGGTGGACGGGTGAATGCTCCGAACGGTTCCCAGGAAAGATTGGTGTCGAACGTTTACGAGAAGGGCGTTGTATCTTCGGATGCGAAGAAATTCTGTTAGCGCAAGCACCCGTGGAACACGACTCGAAAAAACGAATCGCAGCAGGCGGAAGGATCTGCGTGACTGGAAGTGGGGCATACACCTCGGCCTGAGATACACCACGAGTCAGAGAGGTGGGTACCGGAGATTGACGACCAGCACGAGTGTGAGTCAGGTCAGGAGGGCAGTTAGTCCTCGGAGGCGGCGGTTCCGAGGCGGATCGGAAACCCGATGTGTGAGAGGTGAGCGATTGGCGGAGGAAAACACCCCAATGTGTGTAGTCTAGTGGGTTGTTTGAGGGACATACAACAATTTCTTTTTAGCCCATCTAGTAGCCTCACGCCGGTCAAGCTTAAGAAGAGAACAGAACTTTAAAAGTTTTCTAGCTTGAAAGAAGGGCAGAGGATGGGGGAGACAGAATGATGTCCCTTACAGTTAGGGCAGCATGGAGGAAGGTCGCAAGAGAGAAGATGATCCCCGCCACAGCCTGGGCAGGTTGGGTTGGGAGATCTGCAGTACTTTTGGTGGAGCCCGAATTTCTTCTGAAAAAAATAATGAAGGATGGAGTAATTGTTATAGGTGAGGAATGTTATTACATGAAAAGTAGAAAAACTATGGGAGAGATCTTTGAGGATCACCACTATTAACAGATTTAAAGGATGAACGGTGGCCATCTATAACAACTACTGTAAAACGACCAGAAAGGAAATCAGAGGAGTAAAGATTCCGAAAGAGGGAAGTTTGGAAATCAAAGCTTTTTACCAAACTATCGAAAGCTTCCGATATGTCCAGCGCGATAACAAACAATTTACCGAAATGCGGAAGACCAAGAGTTCGAGAGAAGAGAAAGGTCAAAAGTAGAGCCTTCTTTAAAGAAAGACATACTGACGATCATAGATAAGATTAGAAGAATTGAGATGTTTCCAAATCTTCCCGTTAGGATAGATAGGAAAACTTTAGAAAGAAAGGAGATTAAAGAAATGGTACGGTAATTGGATGGGGAGGGTCCCCCTTTTTAGGCACAGGCTGAATTAGTGCACGTTTCCATAAAGAAAGGAAAGTTGAAGAAGAAATAGAGACGAAATGGTTTATCAAGGCAGGATATAAGGTAAGAAACACTAAGTTTTTAGAACCACAGGAAAGAGAGAGAGAATGACGTCATTAGAAGAAATTATAATTTTAAGCATAAACGAGTTGTAGGGGTTGAAGAAGTAGGAATAGCTCCGGAATGATCTACGGTGGAATTAGAGAAAAAAGTTTACGCGAAGATTTTTTAAGCTTCAGTACAAGGCAAAACGGCAGTTGTGCCGTCAGAAGATAAAGAGGAAGAAGCAAAGTTAGAGTTGACATTTTTTGCAAAATGACAGAAAAAGCGTGAGGAAGAAGAACCAGAAAGATGATTGCATTTTCTACGGAGAAATGAGTTTTTGGCGTTGCGGAGAATAGACTGCACGGTTTCGGGATTAAATAGAAGTTGCATTAGTTCCTGGAGTTTGAAGACGACGGTAATCGCAGAAGGCAGCATCCATATGGCGAATGACAAGAAAGAAGGGAAAGAATATGGAATGTACGCCTCTATGCCAGAGGGAATTACCTTGATTAAGCGTTCTGCTTATTCCGATGACCCCTTCCACGAAAACAGTAATCACTCCAATGGAAAATCAGAGAAGTACAACAGTAATGTCATACCAGTTAGCGCCGAAGGCGGGGGGGCCGTTCTTGCGGAAGACGTGCAGAACAGAACAAGATATAGTGAGGGATCGGATCAACTCAGGGGAGTAAAGAATTTAACAGTACAAGTAGAAGGATAAGAGGTTAATAAAAAGATCAAGTATGTTGGGTTTACCACCAAGACGGTCTGGGATACAATTACGGAGTTGTACCAACTGCTCAAGGTTGTTCTGGATAGAAAAGTGGTAGGCCAATTTACCAGCTGGATCATGAGTACTAGATGAATGCCACTGACGGTGGTAAACTTTGAAGTCACCTAAAGTGATTTCATGAAAAGGAAAAACGGAGGAAAGAATATGTTCTATTTTGAAGTTAACATAGTCGAAAAATTTTTAGAATCTGCAGAGTTAATAGATAAGTAGACGGAACAAATGAATTTAGTTGTAGAGTTGCAAAGGAATTTAAGCATTAAAGTGGAAAAATCAGAAGACTCCAAATTAGATACACGAGAACAGACAATATCGTTGCGCAACATCCGCCTTTGGCTGAAATTGAGGAATGAGACAGTAGTAGGAAACAGAGTAGGGTTTGCTAACACAGCACTTGAGCACCTGAGTTTCAGTTAAGAACAAAAGATGAGGTGTTCGAAAAGGTGGAAATTAGAAAAAGAGACCGAGAATGTTGTGAAATTAATGAAAAAATGGCCGTGCACCATATATATATATATATATATATATATATATATATATATATATATATATATATATATATATATATATATATATATATATATATATATATATATATATATATATATATATATATATATATATATATATATATATATATATATATATAAACTCACTATCCCACACCTAACCCTTCCTACAAGAAGCGACCTTAGGGAATATTGCCACCCGGGTTAGACCAACCTAGAGAAGTAATGGAGTGAATGTCTTCTTGCGTTTGTTAAAGAGTTGTAGTCCAGTAGTGGGTTTCCTGTGTCCTCCAAGGTCGAGGGGAAAGATCTATGGCAATGGGTAGTATGGGAAATTTATTTATTATGAACATCGTGTACTGACCAGATCGAAAACAAGTTTTTTGGTCCAAGACGAGGTTTTTTTCCGTACAGGATATTTCCGGTGTTTGAAATATGCTGTTGGTTGGGTACGCCGAGATTGCTTTTTGGGTTATTTGTGTATGAGTATGTTTAATGATGGGGGAAGGGTGTTATGTTTGAGTAGTTTTATGTGGGATTTTATTTTATATTGGTGTTGGAGGTTGTTGGCATGTCTAATGTAGTGGGTGGTATATGGAGAATTTACTGTATAGTTGACAAAAAATCATTTCTATGTGGCCTTTTAAAGATGGTACGTTGGTATCAGACTGCAGTTGTAATATCAAAAAAATGTAAGAATGTTATCTATTGTTATCTTTGCAGTTCGTTCATCCAGAAGTCTCAAAAGTGTACCATCACAAAGGAGGTCAAGAATTAAGATCTGACAGTTGACTTTGGGTCTTTATTGGGAGTTATCTACACATCTTGTTCAAATGGCTAAGAGACTGGGTAAACCTGAAAATGGCAATGCATTTTGCAATTCTCATGACATACAGGAAGCAGAAGAATCATGTTACTGACAGTTAACTTTGCATAACTAATTACGTCATGGGATTTCTACTAAACAAAATTTTTATCCTAATCCACAAAACCTTACCAATCATTTGCTCTTTGCCCTTTGTCCATATATCATATAGCTACATTTGACTCGGAAAGTGGGTTTACGTAGAAAGAAAATGAGATGTCTCATGCCGAAACAGACTAAAATTTTGTTATCTTCATAGAAAATAGGTCTAAAAAAGTTACACTAACTTCTTGATTAGAAGAAAAAAATTTACTTTTTCTTGACTCGTGATTATAAATATATGCAACATGCGAACACTGCGAATAAGAATAAGAAAGGAAACGCAATATAAATAATAGCAAATAAATAAATTAATAAGCAATAATAATAATAATAATAGCCCGAACTTAAATGGTCAATAAATATAGATAAGCAAATTGTAACATTATATCAGTCTGGGTATCTAAGTTCCTCCAAGGTTTAAGTTATATATATATATATATATATATATATATATATATATATATATATATATATATATATATATATATATATATATATATATTATATATATATATATATATATATATATATATATATATATATATATATATATATATATATATATATATATATATATATATATATATATATATATATATATATATATATATATATATATATATATATATATATATATATATATATATATATATATATATATATATATATATATATATATATATATATATATATATATATATATTAGGGATGGAGTGATAAGTATCGGTATCGGTACCGGTGAATTTTTAGGTATCGGTAAAAATTTTGATATCGCTCCATCCCTATATATATATATATATATATATATATATATATATATATATATATATATATATATATATATATATATATATATATATATATATATATATATATATATATATATATATATATATATATATATAATATATATATATATATATATAAACTGTGGGGAAATTATAAAAATGCAGGCAAAATTTTATTAAGAATATGGTAAAATACCACAAAATATCACAGTAATGTTTACTTTCTGAATTCCGTACCACAAACATTAATGTCATGACCATAAACTCTTATAAAATATAACAAAAAATAACTTTAACAAATATATGTGTGAAACAAAACAGCGTAAACAGTTCTTTTCAAATTAAATGTATTCCTAACTTTTTTTTTCAGAAAATCTCTCCTGTAATCAATAAAAAAATTCTAATTTAAAATGAATTATTTAAATTAATAAAACTTACCCATTAAGCACAAAAAAAATGTATTATTTAATTGGAGATTAATTCACACCAAAACCTTTCTTCTTTAATAAGGCAATTTCAATTTTAGACAAATGATAAAAGAGAATAAAGTCTGCAGGTAAGTTTCAGTATTTATCAACAATTTATGGTATCCCTTTTTTGTTAGGTTGAATGACATAATACATGAAAGTATCAACAATTACATTAGTACTGCTACTATTGTTAATAATAATAATAATAATAATAATAGTTTTGCTCCTTAGAAATTTCTCCAACCAGGATGAGGGAGCATTATTCTAATTTATTTAAAAAAATTTGTGCACCAAGTATATGCATCTTGTTTATACCATTTTATATATATATATATATATATATATATATATATATATATATATATATATATATATATATATATATATATATATATATATATATATATATATATATATATATATATATATATATATATATATATAGTATTACACCGTGTATACATATAAGATTATCCCGTATCAATATATCAGATGATATTTACACTACTCTAAAATGCCCAAGATACATACTAGATTTTGTTTGTATAATTTTAAATGATTAGGTTATTTCATCACAGAACTATAAAGATGGACGTGTCTATAGCACACATGATATTATAATGATAAAGCTCCACCCAAGGAAACCTCTAACCAAAGAAATATTTTGCTAAGTGTTTGCTGGGGTTATGTAGGTGTGATTGATTTCGAGTTACTGCTTGTCAACGCAAAGATAAATGCAGATATCTATATTCAACAGTTAGAGAACTGCTGTAGTATTCCATTAGGATAATGCACAGTCATATTCGGCAAATATCGCAAGTGAAAAGATCTGAACATTTCGGTGGGTTAAAGAAATATTCCACCCTCTATATCTTGAAGGTTCTCCTCCACATAATTGCCACTTATTCAGGAATTTACTGAATTATTTTCAATTAGTTCTTAAAACACAATACGAGATAGATACTAACTTCTTTTCTTTTCCTTGTAATCGTTAGAGGGAAGTTATTGATAACGAAACAAAGAATAAATTCTCATACGAGGATCCCAGTGCTTCCATTATTCCCTCAGTGAAGAGATTTCGGAGGCAAGTGATTTTTAGAAGGCTGAAGGGCTAAATTCTTGCGCCTACGTATGCATTTATCCACCAGACGAGACAACTTCTCGAATATGGAATAATAATCATGACAAAATCATTGGAGAAAGGAAGCAATCTTCACTATGCTGCAAGTGACTCGCGCGCCATGATTACATCGATTTATCACGTAGTATCTTAGCAAAATCAGTTTAGGAATTAAAACAATTACTCTTCAATAATGTCATTTCCAGTCAATAATTGCTATGAAAGGAAAAAGATGAATCTGTCCAAGTTTCACTGGTTCAAAAGAGAACACAGTTCTCGACACTGCCCAATGGGAACATTGAATGACTGGCAGAGATCTTGAGAGGCCAAGCAATAAAGCTGGAGGAATGGTAGGTCATAATATGCTAGTAGCGTCCCTAAGAAATGTTGTAAGGGTTTGACAAGACAAAGTGCTATGAGTTGCAACAATATTAATAACTGCTGAAGAATTAATTGTACGTCTACGAAATCAACATTTGATTCTAGTTTATTCAGAATCCATAAACTTCCATGAAAAGCTAGCAAAAATAGTTTTACACCCTAACAGATTTTGAGTTCAGAATTCGTGTCAAGATAACCAGAATTGTACTCTGGTTGGGGAAATTGTAGTTCCTGGTCGTTTAAAGCTGAAAATTGGATTTTAAACACCTTTTGTGACGACCCCCTCGATATGTTCTTCTTGAAGTAACATTGTGTGTCCATTTTCTGCTTCTGTAAACTACATATACAGGAACGTTCAGGTTAAAAAAATTAAACTCTCAACTTAAAGGATTAGTCTCTACTGCAGCTATTTGGAATTTTTATGATCCAATGGTAATCTGTGTTGTCATGTAGAAGGGTTCTGTTGTCACCCTGATGAGATGGCAGGTTGTTAGACTTGATTCATAATAATGGTTCAGAAATAATAGTGAAGGTGAGGTTGGTGGGCAGGTAGGCATAAGAAACAGCTGTTCTGAGAACTTCCTGCTCTGACATATTATACATCTACCAATGGAAGCATAGGTAAGATATTTAAAGTCAATCCGAAAGTGATTTTAGAATGCAATGGAAGAGGATTGTTTGATTTTGCGTGAGATGGTAAGAAGCTGAATAAGAATGAGTGGCTCGCTACTCTCTCTTACTGCTCATTTGCAACGTGTACTTTTTGCTTGAAAAAAAATAGGACTGGTATCTAAAGGAAAGTTGGCATAACGGGAATGAAATTGTTCTCTCGCTTATATTTCTGTGGATAATCAAATTTGGCACTTCATGCATCTCTGTGACTTGAAGATGAAAGGTCACACAATGTGGCTTACAAATTTGGTCTTTATCTTTAAAATTAAAAATGGAGCATCTTATGATAATAGAAAATATGGTTTGGGAATGTCAACTGAATCCTTGTAAGGTAGAAAGGAAATAGCTTTGTTGGTATCACAGAATGTATAAGAGATTTACTATTTTTTCAAAGAAGACAAAATTATACCTATCGATATATTCTGCTTTATATATGCCATGTATTTTGGGAGCACTGCCAAAGACAACAAAACCAATTTCTTATCAATGTCACATGAGGTCCTTCTCTCTCGAGCTCTCCAAAGATTGTCATCGACATTAATCATTCTGTGTTAAATAAATTTAGAATTACCAGAACGAAATGTAAATTACTCTAGGAAATATATATATGCTTGTATTTCCAGAGAGGGTGCATAATGTGACAACAAGAAATAGTATTACAAGGTTGGTTGTAGGTTGTTCTAACCATCTCAGGCTGAGATGGTTAGATAAGTATGCAAAACATTTCCAGGTGATGTGGAGGAGGGATCAACGTGTCCAAGTTCACTGAACATTTCAGATCTGTAAGTTCAATTATTTACAGATATTCCCCATTTATTTATAGATATTCCAGGTAGGTGCATATATATATATATATATATATATATATATATATATATATATATATATATATATATATATATATATATATATATATATATATATATATATATATATATATATATATATATATATATATATTAGTGATGACATCCGCATCCACGGACCATCCGCATCCTCACTTCACCTCACCAAAATTCAACATCCGCAAATGAAAAAATATGACATCTGATCCATCATATATATATATATATATATATATATATATATATATATATATATATATATATATATATATATATATATATATATATATATATATATATATATATATATATATATATATATATATATATATATATATATATATATATATATATATATATATATATATATATATATATATATAATAGTGCACATAAAATAATTTCAAATAAAATTATGAATAAAATCGAAATTTCGCAAAATCGAAAGAAACAACACAAAGTAAGTGTTTTGGGTGGAGCCCTAAAAAAAATTTTCTGAAATGGATTCAAAATTGAATTTAACACTTTTTTTTTTTTTTTTAAACTACAAAATAAGAGATTTCAGAGCCAAAACCGGAGTCCGAGCCAGCCAGAGTCCAAGCCTAAGCCGCATAATTTTAAAATGATGGAAACAGAGTCAGAAAATTTTAAAATGCTAAACTGATGTTGCCAGAGTTGGAGCTGGTAAAAAGCTTATTAACTATGCAGTCATATATATATATATATATATATATATATATATATATATATATATATATATATATATATATATATATATATATATATATATATATATATATATATATATATATATATATATATATATATATATATATATATATATATATATATATATATATATATATATCCTTCAATGGTTAATAAATTAACAAAACTTGACACAAAAGAAATTTCTAAATTTATAAATAGGTCAAAAATGGATTAATGTTATTACAAAATTTTAAATAAACTTTTAAAGTAATTAATAATGATAGCTTTACAAAAGCCAAAAAGATTTTTTAAATCTATTATGTAACAATTGTGTCAAGATAGCGTAAAATTGTTACTCTTTGTCCTACTATATATATATATATATATATATATATATATATATATATATATATATATATATATATATATATATATATATATATATATATATATATATATATATATATATATATATATATATATATATATATATATATATATATATATATATATATATATATATATATATATATATATATATATATATATATATATATATATATATATATATATATATATATATATATATATATATATATATATATATATATATATATATGGTGTTTCGTAATCGTTAATAAAATAAAGCTAAATGAAAAAAAAAAAAAAAAAAAAAAAAATTGGTGGAATCCCCCCCCAAAAAAAAAAAAAACTTGTATACTCACTCTGCTACCATTACATACACCTTTCAAAAACTTTTAACCTCCGAAGTTTTCACTCTAAATATAAATAAATAAATAAATAATACCTATAAATAATGTCTTTAAAAAAACTTTTATCTGAACAAGTTGAGGTTATCGGTTACTGATCTAATGGGTAAATTGCCTTAAGCCATGGTTGGGCCAGATATTGCGCCCCGTCAAAAGAATCGAAGTAATCATTTACTTGGGGATGATCAACCTAAGTCAAAGAAAATTTTAAAAAATGAAACGAGTATACTTCAATAATAGTATCTTTAACAACTGAATGATAATTTAAAATAAATCAAACCTGTTCTTTAACAATCTCGATATTCTCTTGAACAACATAAGTAGTTTGAGGATTGGGTCGATATCTAACATCAACGAGAACAGAATAGTTTGGCTGATTTCTCCAGTTCTGAAAATATGTACGAGTAGTACTAGTAATAATTTATTTCATGTCTTACATTATCACTTATTCAGTTCTATTAAGACAGGAAAAACTTACATGATTGCTTCCATGCATTTGTTTGATCCAGAGGTCAGGGGCCTGTAATAAAAATGAAAGTAACATTAAATATTTCAAAACATTAAAAAAGAAATGTAAGGAACTTTTTCATTTTCATATTTCTAACAATTATACTCTACTCTTAAAACACTAATTCAACCTTACACGATTTCAGAACTATGCCTTCTTCAATTCCTGAAAGTTCATTTATATATATAACTGTGATTTCTGCTCTCTCTGAACTTAATATTAAGAGAGCGTGAGATTCTGAAGGTATTCCTCCTGTAATTATCTAAACTTGTGCTACTGAGCTTGCTACCTGCCTTTATAAACTATTATATTTCTGGCTTTTCATCCTTTATAAACTATTATATTTCTGGTTTGCACCCATTCAACCCGTGTTGAAAAGGAAGGCATCCCTTTCAATCAACTAACTATGGTCCAATCGTTTTAAACTAAGTACTTTCCAAGTTTTCGAATCTACACGTAATAGGACGGTATGGAAGTATCTCTAATCTTAACTCATCTTGCCATATGACTTCTGAAAGATACGCAATACTGATGATCTTTCCTATCTCTCTGATGCCTATGTCCTCGGCAGACTCTACCGAAGGCCTTCAATAGTCTGGTACAAAGCTTTTATTTCTAAACTTTTCTTCCTTTCTGTTATCTATCCTTCTCTCTGTAGAATCCGCTGTTTTTCTTTCCGGTATTCTATAGCTATTGTTGTGAACGGCAATCGTTCATACTTTAAAATTATCCATAATTAATTAATTAATTAATTATGCTGTAATTTCCTCCTCCTCTTTGCTTACTCTTGTCTAGTTTTCTCTCAAATCGTTCTATTTTGGCACTTGTAGATAAAGAGACCTCTTCCTCCTTTCCTGTCAATTGTGATGTTCCTCAGGGTTCTGTTTTATCTCCAACTTTATTCTCCCTTTTTATTAACTATCTTCTCAACCGCACTTGTAACTCTATTCACTCTTATTCTAATGACTCAACTCTCCATTCTTCTACTCATTTCAAATTTGCTCCCTCTTTTGCTTCTAGAGTTGCTTCTGCTTCTCGTCTTCAACTTTTCGATTAAATTCTTGACGATCTGGATGAGATTTCCCTGTGGGGTTACCGCAACCTTGTGAAATTCAACTCTTAAAAACTCAATTTCTTCACATCTCCCTCTCGAAAACACCTTCCAACTTTCTTATCTTCTTCGATGACTCTCCCGTCTCACCTGTAAATTACAATAACATTCTTGGTCTAAACATAAACAATGATTTGTCTTGGAAACCACACATCACAATGGTTGCTAAGGTGGCCTCTAAGGAGCTGGGAGTGTTATTCAGGTTACGAGAATTTTTTTTCTTCTAAGCAGTTACTCCAATTATATAAACGTCTTATTCCCCTTGTATGGATTACTGTTCTCATTTTTGGGAGAGGTTCAGTTCCTCCATTTTCCTGGAAAGGGCCGAGTCTAAGACTAAAAGATTAACAAACTGTCCCCTACTTTCAAACTCTCTTGACCCTCTACCTCTGGGACGTGACACTGGCGCACTATCTCTTTTCTATAGGTATTACAAAGGCAGGTGCTAGAGGGAATTAGTCCCACGCATTCCACCACTACTGCATTACCCTCGTTACACAAGGGTTGCCCTGCTTTTGCACGAATTTTGTGTGAATACTGGAAACCCTAGGCTTGTTCGTTGTAGCTCCTCCTTTCTAGCCACCTCATTTTCTGAGGAACTCTCTAACCATCATCTATTTTTTTCTCCTGCATTTAATATTTCTCTCACCTAAGAGATCTTCGTTAGGTTCGAGTGTGGGTGGGTTTTCTTCCTCTTTTGCATACCATCTTTCTTGAAAAGGAGTGATGGTAAACTGTATTTAAAAAAAAAAAAAAATTTCATCAACAAAACTCTAGTCAAATGGCAATGAAAAAAAAGCCCACTTAAAATTGGGGTGTACAGAATGTCTTAAAGTGAGAGAATTACAGTGGAATCGTGTTCTATCGAACAACTATAAAATAGTATGATTATGCAAATATCAACGATACAACCACATTAAGATATTTATTTAAGAAAAGACATTAGTATGCTGGAAAAAGTACAGCGCAGAGCAACAAGTATGATTTTTGGTTTTAAAAACAAGAGTTACAAGGATAGGTTAAAAGAACTGGGGATGTATGTTTTCCGTAGAAAGATTTCTTAAGAGGTGATATGATTCAGGTTTTCAAAATGTTTTTGTCGATTGATGATGTAGATGTGAGTGAGTTGTTCTTTTTACTAGATACCAATAGGCACACCAGGGGCCATAACAAAAAAAATAAAAAAGAAGGTATGTCATCTAGATGCGAGAAAGTATTTTTTCCAGCAAGTGGTTAATTTAAGGAGTGGTTTACAGCAAGGTATTGTTGACAGTAACTCTCTTTTAACTTTTAAGAAGGGGTGAATTAGTATATGGATGATTAAGGCATAGTATGACTGACTTTGCTTTAAAGGTAACTTATTATAGTGAGTATTTTTGACAATCCTTTGTGTTTATCAAGGATTTTGCATGTTAGCTTAAAGCTTAAGCTACTCAAATTTATTTATGGTTTGGCTTAATAAACTGCATGTTGCATGGGGAATAGTATGGTTGGCTTCATTGTTTGCATGGGGTAAGTTGAGTATGTGACAGGCCATTCATAAGGAATGGCAACTTTTGCAATTCTTTTTTGATTGAGACAGTCTTGGTAAGCTTTTGTAACTTTTACCAGTCTCTATTTTCTTATGTTCTTACAACAAGGTTTCAAACCCATGAGTAACAGTTTCGGCTTTTCATCCCATATTTAAAATCAATTTTAAGTTTACCAATAAAAAATGAAGACTATTTTAATTAAGAGTTCAACAAAATCTTGTTATAATGACTACAACATAAACAACAATAAGTCACAATTAAGATTTTAGACTTCGACATTCCATACTGAGTAAACCAATATAAATAGAACTTGAAAAGAAGTTTTTAAAAATATCAGTAAAATTGCTCTCTCTAAAGGGTTTAAGATTCAATGTTAAATTTCTGAAAAACAAGCAAAAACACCTTCAAAATTATATTTTTATTTGTGCAACTAAACCTTATTTATGAAGTCTGTCCAAAAAAGCAAAACTATGATTTAAAAAATGCTTTCAAATGACTTCAGAAGCAGAAACTAACCTTGCAAGTTTCATCCCATCCAATAATAACCCCGATATAATTAGACTTCTTGTGCCTAATGACTTGTCCAATTCTGTATTTAACTTCATCAGGCTTTGGTTTTCGAGGTATGTGAGAAGTAGCAAAGAAGCCTTGGGGATAACGATACTTAATTACCTCAACTGCAGGACATTCTCCAAGGGGATCATTTGCTTCATTATATAAATCTGCTATGGAATATATATATATATATATATATATATATATATATATATATATATATATATATATATATATATATATATATATATATATATATATATATATATATATATATATATATATATATATATATATATATATATATATATATATATATATATATATATATATATATATATATATATATATATATATATATATATATATATATATATATATATATATATATATATATATATATATAGTCATGAGACGATTAAGAATTTTTTTTACAATGATGATGACGATTATGGTGAATTTGGCGATGATGATGAAATTGAAAAAGTATATTTTAAAAATTTCCATTATTTTAATTTAAAGTTTTATAATAAGGTAAAATTAAATTGTCTTTTCTTTATTCAAATGTGCAAATACATACATTTTTAAATATAGAGTATTATAGTATCTTCAGAACAGTGATATTAAAAACTTTAACTCTATGAGAACATGGACAGACATGCAAAATTCAGGTACTTTAAATTTAGAGATCTTTTATAGTAATGCAGAAACAATCTTTTATCCAGTTTCTGGGGTAATTTGACTTCATCTTGGGGTATATTTGGCCCTCACTACTAAAGAGCCTTTAACTCTCAACACTCTCAACATAAGAGAGCGGAGCGAAGATATTTATAAGCCAATATATATGTAAATTAATCGGCAGGAAACTGACGATGACTGAGAATATATCGATTTTGCCAATGATAATGACGATTAATCGTATATATATATATATATATATATATATATATATATATATATATATATATATATATATATATATATATATATATATATATATATATATATATATATATATATATATATATATATATATATATAATGGGGGCAAAAAAATTATCACAAGTACCTCACAATTTTTGTGTTTTACTAATTACCTCTTTTCAATAAATGTGTGTCTCAAAAAGAGTCTTAAATTTTTTGACAATCTAATATTGTCATGTTCCTTTTTTGTATTTAAAACCTCAAGACATCTGGGAATCGAATTTGATTCTTACAAATATCTTTAGAAACATCTCCACACCAAATTCTCTTTAATACGATTATCAACTTTAGAATTGAGTCAGTATCGAATTTTTGCACAAGTTTTAGCTTTTAAGATTTTCCAAAAATTCTCAATTGGGTTTAAGTCAGGATTGTTTCCCGGTCAATTTAGCACCTGTACATGGTTATCAGTTATCTATTTCATTCCCAATTTTAACTTATGGTGTGAATTCATGTTGAGAAATGCTTGTTCATTGATTTTTTTTTTTTTTTTTTTGTAATGAAGTTGAGCTGATTAGTCTTGTAGGAAGTTCAAATACTGAATTCCATTCATGGTTGTGTTTTGAGGGAAAATAACAATTCTCCTCATCCTTTGGCAAAGAAACTACCCTATTTACCAACATATCTATACCATAGTTTTTTCCTTTTTTTTACACAATTCTTATTTGCAAAATATTTAATTCACAATAATACTTTGTACCCCTCCTTTTTTTTTTTTTTTTTTTTGACTGATAAGAAAATAGCGGGCCTACATTGAAGGGAATCATGCAAATTTTTACAAAATTGTCTAAATAAAAAAAAATTATTCCTAAAATCATGATTCATAAAAGTTATAATAATTATCAACTTTCAGGAACCTTTTCCCAAAATCTTTCAACTAATTTTACAAAATCATATTGCAGTTTTGAAAAGGTGAAACATTTTTTCTGTCTGCAAATTATGAAATTCTCCAATCCCATCTCCAGCAAAATATACATTCAAATGTGATTAATATAATTCATATATAACCTACTATAATCTAAATACTATAACCTATTACAAATTACAGGTAAACAATAAACTAAACTACCTGTGCAATAACTCTACATAGACAACCTCAAATTCCAATATGACACATGACTATCAGCAACAATTATGAAACTCAATTACTTGGTTTAGAACTAGATTTTTCAATTGGTCTATCTATAATGAGTAACCTAAATATTCTGTCTTCTTTCGGTAACAATAAAAAAATATTACCTATAATTGCTAAAAATCTACAAAAAAAAAAGTTACACTTTCATGTTTTTTTTTTTGTGCTAAGCAGAATTTAAAGAAAAATATTATAATACATCGTATTGATAATAATGCCAGTATTATCATGAATTATTATAATTATATCGCTAAAGCAAAATCCATGTTGAATGATGAAAATAACTAGAAAAAACTTTTAAACACATTAAACTCTCAAACATATTTTTAAAAGTCAAAATAAAACGCTTGTTCTCCCAGTATATACAAACAAGTCATTAATCAATACCCTTTATTATCCTACTTTTTTTATGATATTCCAAAAAATTCATAAATAAAATCTCCAATGTCCTATTTTATAGCCTGCAGTAATGACAATTTTTCCAAATTAAACAAATGGCATACTACTTTTTTGTCTCCACTTTTAGCAACTTTCTCCTCCTCTCACATCAAAAATTCTCATCATTTTAAAGAAAAAATTGGCACAGATAAATCTGTGAGATATGAAAGTATATCACCAGTAGACCTCGAACGTCGAAAGCCATACTGATGATCAGAAAGAAGGGAATGGAATTCCAGATGATCTAAGAAGTGAGTTGAGAAGGGTTTCAAAAATCTTAGACAGAATACAAGTGAGAGCTATAGGGAGATAGTTGGAAAGATCAGAGCGGCTACCTTTCTTCGGAATAGGTTGGACTAATGCGCCCTTCCAACACTGAGGAAAAGTACTAGTATTGAGGCATATTGAAAAAGGCACACTCCCTTAAAACTTGGGGAGGAATGCCATCCTAACGTTCATAGACTTCAGAAGCATGCACCCGATCAAATGTAATTACAGGTAAAGGCATGGGGCATCTGAGAGGAGAAGTTGGATGAGGATTGCCGAAATCTTCCAGGGTTGAATTAGAAGAGAGCAGGAGGCCGAAGAGATTAGCCTCTTCAGTTGAAGTATTAGCAACAGAACCATCAGAGCTAATACTGAAATATAATAATACTAATTATTAATAATTTTAATTACAAAAATTAATATTTTTTATTAGCTATGATGCCAATGTATCTACAACTTAACAGAAGTGTGGTATAAAAACTAAAAAGTAACAAATTAATTATACAGTACTGTGAATTTTTTCTTACTTTTTATTTATTTACATAACTATTTGTATACGGAATAGTAGGTAAGAAAACTGAATACTAAATATTCAGTATATTGGTTGGCTGAATAGACCAATACCGAATATTTGGCACATCCCTAATATGAGGTAGAGAAATAATAAATTAAAAATAAAAAGGTCATGAAACCAGGTACAAAATGGTGAACAGAAATATAAAAATAAACTCTATTGATCAGAGATCTCTCCTGGAGCAAAGAAACAATTGAGGTGAAGTCTTTATTCATCCCAAAAGGATTTCACAAAAAACACCTCACTTGTAAACCTAAAAATAATAACCACATGAATAAAAAATACTATAAAATGAAATAAATTCTTTGTTTTAGTACCCAGATATCCTTCTTAACAACTCTAATACTTGCCCCAATAAAAGAAAACAAAACTATGAAATAAAGAATTTAAATTATACAAACTAAATATAAAGATAACTGTAAAGTTCATTAAAAATCTGCAATGAAACCTACAACCTATACAGGCCTATAACATTGAACAATTACTAAAGCATTCATAATTATAAGAATATATGTCATCATAAAAATAAAACTTATCCTCAAACAGTAAAAAAAATTCCATAAAAGAATACTTTAATATTGGTTATTTTAGATTTTATATTCGAATCTACTCATCTAACCTTTGAAAAAGAATTAAAAACCCAGTCAACCTCCATCTACACACTCCAACACTCAAAGGCTAAGGGGCAACACCAAAAATTCAATATCTATATTAACACAGTAGCAATTTCAGCAATGTGATAGTACTGTAACAGAAATATACTACCTAACAAAGAACATTTTACATGGAAAGAAGTTATAAATATTCCCAAAATAACAAAAACTAACCTTTATCAAACATATATTTTAAGAAATCTTTAATCTGAAATATCCAAAATGATGGAGATGTTAATGCTTGAAGTCTTAATCGATTTCGAATAAAAAATTCTTGTATTCTCATTCCTTTCTCTTCTGATGTTAATGTTGATAACTTTGATAACCACAACTGCACAGGTACACAAAATATAAGAATACCTAATATTGCAATTTCTCGGTTTGTTAATGGCATTCTGAAATTTTGAGATTCCTGTTTATAAAACAATAAGGTTAAGCAAATAAGAAAATATATATTTCATATTTCAAAGTTTTGTATAAATTACATTTAATAAATGATAATTATAACTCAAAAAATATTACCCCTTTTCACATAACTTTTTTGGACAAAATTTTAAATTTTTTGTCTGCCCAAAAAGTGTATTGGCTTTGAAAAATTAAAACTAAGTCCTTAGTAAAATTTAAATGCTTGTGGTTTCATATAAAATATTTGTAATTTTTTAACTGATACAGGGTAAACTAACAACCACACAAGATAAAACTAACCATTACAAAATTTTGATAACATATTATTCAGCAGATCTATATGAAGTTTTCAGAGGCAGTAAAGCTGGCCAAGAGATATTTTTATTTAAAGCAATTTTTTGTATACACAATCATTTTGGTACTATGCACTGGACAATTTTCAAAAACTTTCCTTGTACAGCAGCAAAATGGTTGGGAATACAAAATTATATTTTCTAAATAAAGAATATGTTTCCTGCTCAATTGTACAACCTCTGAAAAGATTTTTGGATAACTAACCATTTTGCTCCTGTATATGGGAAAAGCTTCAATAATTTAAAATATTTCCCATGCGCAGCACAAAAAGAATGGGTATAAAAAAAAACTTTTCAGAGGTTTTATGGTTGGGCAAGATACACATTTTTTATTTAGAACAAAATTTTTGTATACTCAACTATTTTGCAGCTGGTACATGAAAAATTTTTAAAATTCTCCAATGCATAGTATCAAAATGATTAGGTATATAAAAAATTATTCTGAATAAAAAATGTGCATCTCACCCAGCTGTACAACCTCTAATAATTAAATGAATTCTGCATGGTTAGTAAAAAGATTACACCCAAAAACTTTTACCAAAAAAATTTTATTTTCAAGACTGGGTATTTGAGAACATATAACATTTTTTGGGTAGAAGACATGAAAAATTCAATTACAGCAAAATAACAATCTACAAATTAACTATCCACAGGTTAATTTTAAAGTCATCTTGACAACAAAGGGACTGTGCTGAAAAATTTGCAGAAAAATATGCTAAAATTGTCCCCATACATGTACTTGACTTATATATATATATATATATATATATATATATATATATATATATATATATATATATATATATATATATATATATATATATATATTATATATATATATATATAATATATAATTTATTATTTTTTTTTTTTTTTATTTCATCTTTTTTATCAATTATTAATATTTTGTCAAAAATAATTTCTAAAAAATATTTAAATATTTACCAATTAATATATATATATATATATATATATATATATATATATATATATATATATATATATATATATATATATATATATATATATATATATATATATATTATTATTATTATTATTACCAAATACAATCCGTATATACCTTTTGAATGGAGTAAATATGTCACTGTAGCAGTAAATTACCACAAAATTACACTGCTCAGTTAACAAAGGAAGCCTGGTACTACTTTTTACGCCTTTATGTTTGAAGGCCTCTATAGTAACCGTGACACCATATATATACAAAATAAGATACAACAACAGCTTTATAATCATATCTTCTTACAGGTGGCATCTTCTCCAAGGGTTCCTCAGGTAACCTTTCCAGAAGCTAGAGTCTGAGTTTACTATTTTTACCTCACATTGAATATTTGGACCCACAAGCACTGAACCTAAAAATCCTATTGAGGCACCTTGAACACAATGTCAAATAGGCCCCTCATGAGATTCATTTTCAAAGGCACATTATCAGAGGTTATTCACCATAATCTATATAGCTGGGTAGTAGGTTCATACCCAGGGATTGGTGTGGGCAGGAAGGGTTGTGCCCATCTTGGGGTATCTTTGCAATATTTTAGAAATTCAAAAGCAAAAAAATTAGAAAAATAAAATTATTTAAACCTTTGAGCTTCTACTTCAACTTTCTATTTTGAAAAACCAGTGTGATACAAAAAAAGCTTTACTTATTGACAATATATCTGACCAAAGGGACGAAACAGACTCCTTGTACAAGCAAATAGGTGCTAATTAGCTGAAAATTTAACATTTTTCACTTTATTTTTTAAGGTGCTATTGAGGTGCAGCTTGTTACCAGCAGTTTGCAGTCAGTATTTTAGAATATTGGGAGGTCAAACCTGGTATAAACAATTTTCTTTATACTACTAAATAAGATCATTTAGTAAAATTTGAGATTAAATTTATTGTACAAAAGAAGTCTCAAAAAAATTTTTTATTTTCAATGAACACCTAGTCTTTCGTGCATTTATTAGTATTGATATTGTTATTGTTTGGACTGGGACAGTCTCAATAGGCCCTTGAGACTTCTTACTGTCTCTATTTTCCTATGTTCCTAAGAGGATAACTGTGTATTTTGTCACACTGGAAAGTTGTTACATTTCAGAGAAGCAATTTTTATAGTATTTACTTCAATGTTATAATATTTGTTATAAGTGTAATAATTACACATAATTCATAGTTAAAATATACTAGTATTGTCTATATGAAAATATCGATAAAAAGAATATGATTTTTGCAAATATATGGAGGATAACTCCCATTTTTGCAATACTCATAGAAGTGGTAAAGCTCTTTCGTATATTTCTACTAGTATCTCATATGTAACTCCTCCATCTCAAAACATCATGAGTGAACTGAACTGAAGAGTGGTAGTTGCTATTAAAGTATAAATAATTAATAATAAAGTAATCAAATGTTATAAAATTATGCGCCAACGGCATGAAGAGTCACTTTCAGATGTCTTCTTTAATAAATTCGAAAATTCAACCTTAAAAGAATAAATTATATAATATAAATATTTTCATGTAACAACCACTAAGCCATCAACTTCTCCAGTTGGGGGAAATTTTTTTTGAGTTTTGACGTACATTAATCTTTATGACACGACATCTGAATGAAAGGAACATGGGCAAAGAATTTACAACTCCCTCCCATTCTTCAAAATTTTATAAAGTTTGAAATTTGAAAATGAGAGGGAATTTTAAATGACTAACTTCATTTGAGACGGGTGTAAATTTAAGTTTTAAACATAAGAGTATAAGTTGAAATTGAAGAATCCGATCATGTCAATGGTAGGTCTATAGGAGCCAATTAACCTGTATTTTAAGAATTTTTTTTCCAAGATATTATATGTAATATGTTTAGAGGAATTGGTGCATATTTTCTGCGGAAACAAGATTTCTTAATGGGACGCGATTCATATTATTAAAATATTTACAACTGTTTATAAAATATTTACAACTCTAAATAGTTTAAAGAAATTCAAAAGTTTTTATATAGAAGGTTTAAACCTTGGGTGGGCAACCTTTTTGAGAGTGCGCTCCAATATTTGCGGAATCTCTGATGCAAATTTGTCCAAGTGCGAACCAAATTTTTTTGAGAATATAATGTTTGATTTATTTTAAGTATTTGAAGAACTTTTATACATATGTATGACTAAAAATAACAATAAAAGGTTATAACAGATAATCTGCTGCTGATTTCAAATCATTTATAAATGATGTACAAGAAAGAAAATTTATTTATTTATCTTTAAAATTACATTTAAATAATGAATCTTTTCCACTTTCAAAGGAAACAGGGAACAACTCGAAGAGGTGTTGCTCAAGGTCAAATGACCGCTTTCGATAAGCGGAGCCGCTTTTATAGCCTAATGAGAAGTTGACTTTGTTTTTGTTTTTGTTTTCAGAAATAGGCTCATTTGCACACGTCAAAACTCTGCCCTCGTGGGCTACGCCGCTTAAAGATGCTCCCATAAAAATTTAAAAAAATTGTTCGACGTGCCAGAAAAAAATTATCCTCTTGCCAAGTTTGGGACGCGTGCCAATGGTTGCCCACCCTTGGTCTAGACCCTTGAGAGTAAAATTAAAAAGAATTTCATCTGATGATGAGGAACAACTTCTTCAACAACTCATATTAATAATTTAAATTAAGACTCGATTACACTGGGCGAGTAGTGAGTTTACTAGCAGCGAGCAAACTCGCCCAGTGTAATATACCGCAGCAAGTAAACCAGCTAACTCGTTACCTGCTGTTGAGAAGTTGAGGACCCGGCTACTTTGCAATCTATTCGCTGGCTTGAAAACTCGCTCAGTGCAATCGACTACTCTCTCACTCACTTACCAGACTACCAAGAGGAACAAACAATGAAAACATAGAATAAACACTGTGAGTGAAGAGACTAAGCTTGTAATTTAATTTGAAACAAGATGTCCAAATGTTTGTACAAATTTTGGGACACATTTTTCGGTATTTTTTAATGACCCATAGCAATTAATATTTTTCATATATTTCTAAAAATTTTATATCATTGCTATTCCACTTTGACATTTAATTTAAAATTCAAAATAGGCGTACGAAGAGGTGAAACACTTGAAACGAAGAATATACATTATGAGGGGATAGGTGACTCAGCGTAGCGAGTAGCGAGTTTCCTAGCCCAGTGTAATCGCTCATTCGGTCACTCACCGGCTTGTAAACTCGCTACTTGCTGGCGTGTAAATTAGCCCAGTGTAATCGAGCCTTTATGACATGGTAATTTACAAAACACTTAAAATTTTTAAAAGAGTTTGATTGGTATATGTATATATATATATATATATATATATATATATATATATATATATATATATATATATATATATATATATATATATATATATATATATATATATATATATATATATATATATATATATATATAATATATTCAGTATATTTTTGATAACACTGCATAGACTCCAGTTGCATGGGGAGTCGATAATATTGTAGAAATGTTCATGGACGTTGTCAGGAGGGGGCAGCTGCCCTACCTATTGCTATTTATTATTACTTTTAGTGAGAGTTATAAAGCGTTTTCTTGCTGTAAACTTGACCTTACTTGGCTTACTTGAAAAAACGAAATAAATACCTTACTTCACCTAACTAGATTTGACTTGCCTTGCTTCTAGTATGTAGAATTTTAATAAAAATACTGATGATCTGGCGTGCGAACTCAATGAACTTGCACGAAATATATATATATATATATATATATATATATATATATATATATATATATATATATATATATATATATATATATATATATATATATATATATATATATATATATATATATATATATATATATCGAGCACTCGTTATGGCAAACGAGAGGTCCAGGGTTCGAGGCCTGGCCGGGGCGAGAAATGTGAGCTGTTTCTCCTTGCCCTTAGCTCCGAATGACTCAGTCGTTAAACGAGTACATCAGTGGAGTGCCCTTGCCACTGATGGGAATAATCTCCTGCATCCGCGATAGGCCTGGTCCAGCCAGCGGTACCGCCGTAGGCCCGTGAAACCCTAGATCTTCCTCGAAAGATCCCACTGACAGGACAATAGTCCTTCCTGGGGGATGAAGATTATTATTTTTTTTATATGGCGAAGGCGGGTTACGATTATCATTTTCTGCACATTGCCTAGGCTCATTTAATTTGTTGATAAGAACTGCTTTGTTTTTCCATCCATGTGCTTCTTTTTTAATATAGATCTGTATTCCTGGATTCTAGATTTTGTGTTCAGTACAAGTATTCTGAATTCTATGTTAAGTGTTTAAGGTTCAAAGTAGGATAGAAATTACCACGGCTTGAAGTCGTTGTTCTGTCATTGATCTTCACACAAACTAAATCTGGTAGTAAATGATTTGAACACAATACCTGAAATCCGCAATACTATGGGAACTGTAAAGGACATTATTACGTTTTCCGCGAGTCGGTCTTGAGAAGAAAATTAATGCCAAATATCCTAAGCCTATGCCAGACTAGACGGTTTGTAAACACAAGTGCATCAGAGTGCTTAAAGAGAACTTTGTAAGAATAAAGCAAGCGTT
This sequence comes from Armadillidium nasatum, assembly GCA_009176605.1. NCBI lineage: Eukaryota > Metazoa > Arthropoda > Malacostraca > Isopoda > Armadillidiidae > Armadillidium > Armadillidium nasatum. The sequence continues at coordinate 127,864 of SEYY01001078.1, read as the reverse complement.
AGAACCCTTTCCATTGAAGGAAATGCCGCCACAAGAAAAAGCGCCTTTCAATGCATTCAGCGGCATGTAAGTCGTTCATTCATCATGGCTGTGATGTTGATCGCGAAGTACTCTGGGGTGTTAGAGCCAGTTGTGAAAATGCTCTCCAATCCAAGACCTTGAATATCTTCAAAACCTCGCGGCATATTCAATGTATTGTGGAAATGGTTAGGCACCATCGTAAGGATGAAGAGAAAATCACCGATGAAGTGTCAAAAGAAGCTAATCAAATTGCCGAGCAACTGGGACTAGATCTGAATATACCACGGATTGTTAGTAGGCAGCTACACCGCAGCTATCATCCAGCAACAAATCCCAAGAAATTCTGGAGAAGATCCTTAATAATTCCGATCTGGATAATAACTTCTTCTGTAGAAGAAGTTATTATAACTTCTTTTACAGAAATTATAATTATAATTATAACTTCTTCTGTAGAATTATGGTTTTCTACCTAAAATATACCTGCCTTTGCATTGAAATATCTACATCCTTTCCACATGTTACTCATGACAATCGATAAATTAAAGGAAAAGCAGCTTCATTTTACAGCTTTTACTATTTATATAGACTAGAAGCAGAGCTGGAACTTTGGTTCAAAATTTTGAAGGACAAGAAACTGAGTAGTGAAGAACTAAAAGATTTTGTCGTCTCCCAAATCTTAAAGGAGACTGAACCCTTTTTTCCTGCGAGAAAAAGGCTCTGCTGATACAACTCTCCCAGCCATGCACCACCAGTACAATATAGCGCTCTTTCAGTACTCTGCGAATGATAAAGACTTTGCTACGAAGCACTATAGGAGAGGACATGCTAAATGAGCTGGCTATGATGAGTGTACACAGAAAATTCTTGCTTGACAATTATGGTTAATTTATTCAAACAGTAGTTGATAAATTTGCCATGAACCCAAATTACTTTTTCAATAATATCAATTATTTGCAACTGTTCAATATTGTGAATTTTTCATCATTTCATATTGTATTTGATATTCAATTGTATTAATAAAATAATACTTAATTAAATATTAATTATTTCATTATCCATACAAATGTTTCTAGTTAAAAATGTCTGATTCTTTCCCTTTAAGCTCTATAAAATTTTAGGCTGCTCCCCCCCCCCCTAGCTTGGAAGTTAGCACGTCCATTGATATATTTTGAATCACCTATAGCCGATATATATTAATATTCATTTTTAATATTAACTGACTTCCCTAATTACGATTGACAACTCTAGGTAGATATTGTAATCATTAATATTTTTATAATATTCTACTTTTGGGATATTCTACTACTACTGATGGGATAGGGGATAAGATTAAAGATTCCCGTAAACTTTGATCCTTGAAGGATTCATGTGCTTTCGAAATGTCTCTTATTATTCTTATGATAGATTAAAATAAATTACTTTTAATGCAATGCTAAAAATTTCGTCAAATATTCCATTGAACGATATTTACAATATATTTTTCTTCTGTTTTATTTTTAAAGTAATTGATATGTATTTTAAAACTATATTTTAAAAAAAAATTTTGAAAATATATATATATATATATATATATATATATATATATATATATATATATATATATATATATATATATATATATATATATATATATATATATATATATATATATATATATATATATATATATATATATATATATATATATATATATATATATATATATGTGTGTGTGTGTGTGTGTGTGTGTGTGTGTGTGTGTGTGTGTGTGTGTGTGTGTGTGTGTGTGTTCAAATCATTTTGATAATTCTACGGAATCAATTTTCCATTTTTCATTTAGTCCTATATTATGATTGCTTAACGGTTTCTGTCGTGATTCAATTGACGATTGATTTCATACTGCCAAAATTATTTAGTACTTCATATTTTTACATTTTAATGAACTGAGATCTGAAGTTTAAAAGTTTATGTTATTATTAAACATTTGTCCAGATATTCGGCGTTTCAAACAAGCTACTCCGCCTGTTACTAACATCCTAAGCTTGTAAAATTTGTACAAAATTTTGAGATTAAATAGTAAGTTTAAAGTATTGAGAAATTGAGATACAAATGATTCTTGCGAATTAAATTTACTTACCATAAAATGTTGATATTCTCAATTTTCTTGGAAGTATTCAAATTTTTTTATTACGATTGATTTAAATTTTAAATTTTAATCCTGCAATTTATGATTGTGATATTTGTTTAAATTTATTATTATTATTATTATTATTATTATTTTTTTTATTTTTTTTTTTGATGAAGAATGAAACTTCTTAAACTAAATGATTGATCGAAAAGTATAAATTTGTTTTATCAATGATTAAACTTCTCATTTTACAAAAACTTTCGCGCTACTTTACTTGCGCGACTTTTGAAAAATTGAAAATATTTAGTGTTTCCAAAAGTATTTTTCGCGGTCTTATTTTTTTAAAGTTATCAAATATTTAGCCTAACTAGTAATCATTTAATGAAATTAAAAGTTAATTTGATACGAGTATACATATATATCTAAGCATTTTCGATTTATTTCACCCACTGACTTGGTTAAAATTTTCCTTTGTTGCTCGCCTATTTTCTTAATTTGATGTCAACAATCGTTTAGCATCAATTATTCACCAAAAGAAGAACCGATGCGCTTACTGCCGGTGCGTTAAACAGAACTAACTGTATTTGAATGAATTATTGTTTTTATGAGTTTGAGTCATTGAGGAGCTAGACTGCTAGGGAATATTCTCTCTGCAATTAAAGATTGATTAATGATTAATAATGATTATTTAATTTATTTTCTATTTATTAGAAAATTAGATATGTAACTTTGAAAAGTTTTTCAATCATAATAATCCATTTGGCAGGGCTTACCATTCTTGGTTCTTCTTCTTTCCTTTTATCCATTTATTTACTCCTTACAGTTATCGTACAAGACTATATACTTTTAAATTACAGTTTTTGTTTATTTCTTTCCTATATTATTTATCATCAATTTAGTAATTATTATTGAGGTATTTATATTTTAAGATTATATTTTCCTTAATATTTTAATTATATATTTTCTTTAAATAATTTTAATAACTGTTAACTAAATCTACGTCTGACAGGGTCGTATTTTGAACATTTACAAATGATCTTTCTCGTTTTGTTTTTATTTTATGATAAAATTATTCTACATATTTTTTTTATATTTTACATTATAAATATTATTCAAATTGTAAAATAGTTCTTTATCAAAAATGATTTAATGCTGCCTCCATCTCCCCACTTCCTTTATTTGCTGAGTGGCAAAAACCATATTTTGAGTGTGGTGTTTCCTTTAATTAAATCATATTTTTTCCTATTTCTTGTTTATATAACCATTCTTCGAAGTAGAGTGTTAAATTTCATGTAAAGTTAAACCATATTTTATTCTTAAAAACTACCTGAAACCCATTTTAATATTTAATTTAAAGTTTAGAAGTGGTAGATGTGAATTCCATTAGAGGAAGTGAAACTTCATTTCAAAATTGCAAATTTGATAGGTATTTATATTTTATATTACATAATTTGTAGGAGATTTTAGTGTCTAATTCGAAAGTTTGTATGATTTTAATGCAGGAAAGAAATACAGGAAGTTATGAGAATATGGAGATGGAGAGTAGATTACTATTCTGTTGACGCGATTAGTTTTAAATGCAAATCCCCTCTTTGGAGGATTCTCTTCCAGTTAGACGAAACTAGACCCAGATTTTTGACATTTTCTGTCCACCATTTTTCTTGAAATGTCTACGAACAATTGTCTACTGTTTGGCGAAAATAGTA